>VZTT01021173.1:0-13308 GCA_013400855.1 Buphagus erythrorhynchus
GGGACAGACAAGAAGCACCAGCATTCAGAGGAGCTTCTAAGGCTGGGGAAAGGGTGCAGGGGCTGTGGAGATGTTTTAGGAAGTGCAGGTGCAGAGGTGCCCAGGGTTGCCAGCTACAGCTAGTGCCTGTGGGGATATGCCCCCATCCCCAAGGAGTTCCCCAGCCTTCTCCTGGCTGCCTTCAGGCTCCTGCACCTCTCTCCCACCCATCCCTGGGTCCTCCATCTCCTGCCCCCACTGCCCCAGCCACCATCTCTCCGTCATCCAGCCCTGTTAAGCCCATTTTCTCCCTCCTTCTTCTCCAGGCCACGGCAGGAAGCATCACCAAAGTCCTGACGCTGGCAGGCACCTTCCAATATGCACAGAGTGTGGATCTCCCAGCAGTGAAGGTAACAGAAGAGCTCCTGAGGCAGCATGAGGAGCAGCGCAGCCAGGAGATGGCCAATCTGCAGAAGATGGAGCAGAGGATGCAGGAGCAGAGCACACCCACCCAGGAAAGCATGCTCTGCTCAGCCTGCCAGCAGGGGTGGTTCTGGAACTGTGTCGAAATGATCCTCATGCTCTTTGGGATCTACTGGCTGCCCACTAAGAACAGAGCTGGTTCTGGCAGTGGCAGCCACCACCTGCAGTGCCCAGGAGCAGATGGAGGAGAACTGTCAGGACAAGCCTGTGGATAAGGTAGAGACCTCCACTACTTTTGCCTTGTCCTTCCCACAAACAAAGTTTGAGACCCCTGAGACCAACCACTGTGCACTTTTTCCACCAGAGCTGGGCACTGGGGGAGATCTGCTGATACCACTGCAGCCATGTGCCTTGCTTCCTCCTCTCCTACCTGAGGAGGCAAACAGAGTCCAAATCCCTGCTTCCTGAACAGCCTCTGCAAATGGTCCCAGTTGTGATGCTCCCCCTGCCAGCAGATACAAAAGAGATTTCCCCCTTGTCCATCTGCTAATAAAATTGTTGATTTGCTTTGAGAAATCCTGTGTCTGTGAGGGTCTGGGCAAGACTGTGTTGGGGGATGGCTCCATCTCTCCTCTGTAACAGAGATGAAGTTTGTGCTCCCACTGATGTTTGCAGTGGTTACACATGTGCTTAGACACTTGGCACCTCCCTGTCTTCTCTCCTCCTGGTGTTCTTGCTGTCTCCTCTTCCCAGGATCCTTTCCCATGACTTGGAATACCTCTGAACTTGCTTCAAAAGATTCTGTTGAAATCAGCAGTTCCATCATAGGGTCTTTTCCTCAAGATGTTCTTTATAGGATGGTTGTTCCACAAACTGGAACATCCAAAGGCCTGTAGAGGCCATTGTGTCATCTAAATGTCATTTCCACATAAATGCTTTAAGGACTAAATCTACATGGCAATCAAGTATTATTAGCTTTTCATGTATTTATTAAAGTTCTGCACCTTTATAGTTTCATGTGTCAAGCGACCTGAGTATGGTCTCATGGTCATCTTCATGGATGTCAGTCCTGAGAGCAGGCATACCTGTACACTGTTGTACAGGTAAGCTGCACAATAAAATGAAAAGCATTTTCATTCATATCCCCATTAAACACAGCAAATTTCAAGACATCTAGAGTTTGTACGTATAATTGAGAGCATTTTACATGTCAGCCTGTAAACAGAAATATAATATGCATTCTTAATTCTGGGAGAGTGTCACTAATGATGATAACATCATTGGTATTTTAAATAAGATGTCTCAAAGGAAAGAATAACAGATAGCCCTGGACAAAGGGATCAAATGCATCCTAAGCAAGTTTACTGACAATTCAGAACTGGGGGGAGTGGCCCATCTACCTGAAGGCTGTACTGCCATTCTGTGAGACTTTGACAGGCTGGAGAGTGGAGCAGAGAGAAAATGAATGAGGTTCAACAAGGCAAGTGTAGGGTCCTGCACCTAGGGAGGAATAGCCCCAAGTACCAGCACAGGTTGGGGGCTGACCTGCTGGAGAGCAGCTCTGCAGAGAAGGACCAGAGAGTGAGTCTTGGTGGGTGACAAACTGACCATGAGCTGCCAGTGTGTCCCTGCAGCCAGGAGAGCCAATGGGATCATGGGGTGCACTGGGAAGAGTGTGGGCAGCAGCTCAGGGAGGGGATCCTTTCCCCCTGCTCAGCCCTAGAGAGGCCACACCTGCAGGGCTGTGTCAGGTCTGGGCTCCTCGGTACAGGAGAGACACGGAGCTATTGGAGATGGTCCAGCAGAGGCCACAGCGGTGAGCAGGGCTCTGGAGCATCTCTCTGGTGAGGAGCTGGGAGTATCAGACTGGGGAGGAGAAGACTGAGAGGGGATCTCATCAATGTGAATAAATATCACAAAGGCAGTGCCCAGAGGATGTGCCAGACTCTTGATAGTGGCCCAGTGACAGAATGAGCAGCAATGACCAACAACTAAAACACAAGGAGTTCTACCTCAACATGAGGAAGAAGTTTATGTCAAAGCTGGCAGAGCACTGGAACAGGCTGCCCAGGGAAGTCACAGAGTCTCCCTCTCAGGAGACATTCCAAACCCACCTGCATGCCTTCCTGTGTCACCTGCTCCAGGTGACACAGCTTTGGGCGGGAGGGTTGGACTGGGTGATTTCCAGAGGTCCCTTCTAACCCTAACGATTCTTTGATTCTGTGAACTTGTGAAGTTTATAAGCAACTGCTTGTGCGTGCAAATATCAAAGAGAAGCATAAAATGTAACATGTAAATAATCTTTTTTTTTTCCTCTTTGTTGCTTTTTCTTTCCCTGTTCCCTTACCTCGTCCCCTTTCTCAGTTCTCTAAGTTCCTGAGGCCAACAGAAACGCTGCAACGCTCCCGTTCCCGAGGGAGCGGCCGGGCTTTTCCCAGGACACGAGGATGTTCAGGAACCGCAGGGCGGGCGCCGGGCCGGCCATGGCGGGGTCTGACCGCCAGGGGTCGCCCTTGTACCAGAGCCGGAGCGGCGCCGTGGGGATGGATCGGGAAAATCCCGCGAATTCCCTTCAAAAGGCGCTTTCTGTGATTGTAAATATCGCTGCATAATCATTCCTTTGCTAAAGAAGACAGTTTTAATGTAGTTTCTCCATTTTGAAATTATGATGTTCCTTGGGATGACATAATTTGCTGATTAGAGATACGTGTGTTTAGCTGCAGTGCCTCAAGCTTCAAATTTGATTGCGTTCATTTTAATCACATAACTGATCTTATTTTCAGTAACACGGAGTTGTTTGTTCCAAATGCATTTAGGAATTCTTATCTCAGTTATGTCACGTGCTGGAAGTGATATTACTAATTCCTAAAATCATAAAACCCCAATTTACACAGAAGAGGAAGTGCTGGAAGAAGGAAGCATCTTTTGAGTTTATTTAAACAAAAAGAGCTTCATTTAAAGTCTTTAATCCAGCTTATGCTGCCCTAAGGGACAGGCTCCAGAACCACACAGGATCCTTGTGCCTCTGATGTGAAAGACCTGTAAAATGTCACACACTGAGTGTCACACAGATACACTTGGCTCATGTCACATTGCCCCTGCCCGTGGCTACGTGTCTTTTTTCTGCCATGTTTTACCATGTCTTCCTTCTTTCTAGATGCAACCTACCCCAGAAACTGCCAGCTGCTCCAGCTGCCATCCCTTATTCTTCCAGCCTACAGGACAAGGGAGGAGAAAATAAACTAATTGAGCCAGTGGCACTTCACAGCACAATTTCCTGGCTCCTGTACCACCCCTTCTGCCCTGTGATCAGAGTGTCTGCTCGTCCTCTGCTTGGAACTCCTTGGAGAAGAAAAACCTGAGCTTTCTGGGCCCACAAGGCAAACACCAAAGAGGGTAAACTTCTAAAAAAAAAAGCAAGGGAGAGGTTTTGGTGATGGAAGATATTGCACCTGGCAAGTCGCCTTTAACAGAACTGTCTTCCCTCTGTAGCATGCTGGAGGCAGAGATGGATTTTCAGAAACCTTCATTTTCAGCCAAGGATCAAAGTGGGACCTACAAAGAAATAATTAGTAATGTTACAAACACATTTAATCATCTGTCCCAACTTTACATGTTGAACAGTCACATCTGTAGGCCACAGGGTGAAGAACAGGGATCCAAGGACATACAGTGTCAGCAGCAACATGTTGCTCGAGTTCCACAGAGCTCCTTTCCCAGCCCACTTCCAGCCTGCCACCGAGGAGTGTCCATGCTCTCCAGGACCTGTGTGCCAGGGATATGGGGCTGGAAGAGTAGGAGGTTCATTACCTTGTTCCAGAAGTTACTTAGATGCTATTTTAGGAAAAGGTCATCACTGGGCCATAAAGCACTTGGAAAATATCCTCTCTCACCCTTTCTCCGTGGCAATGGTGGGGAGAATGCCAGTGGAAAATTCCAGTGCATAAAGAGGTCATATATACTAGTTTTTCCATCTTTTTTAACTACCCAAGCAGTGAAAAGCAGCTGGAGTGACAGTAAAGGCTGATCCAGACACAGCTCCAGGAAATATTATGCAAGAACAGGACCTTGATGTAAACAGGAGTTCAGGACCTTAATGCAAATGGGAGTCACTGAAAACATCAGGCTGGTTGCCTACTGAGATGGGGTTGTTCTAATCAGAAGAAATATTTGAAAGCTAACTCCATCTCCTGAGCACAACAATGCCTAAATCCAAAGATGGATATGGGAACATTTGACTGAGCACCCCAGCCGGGCCTTGGAGCCTCAGAGCCAGTGTGGGCTGGAAGGTGAACTGACATGAAAGAGAGGGAACAGTTTGTACACTGGCCACCATGCAGAGGCTTCATTTCTCCCCAGTAGGTAAAGAGCACTGACATATGTGAAAGTCACTGTGCAGTGAATAACAAACATCCCAGTGTGGGGCATGCAGAGAGGCAGCCAGCCCAGCCCTGCCAGCATCAGAAGCTGCACTCCAAGCACACAGCTTCCATTGCAGTGACTATTGACTGAGCCCAGCACCCTTTTAGAAGGAGAAACTTCTCATTTAACTGTGCATTAGTGCCTGACTCGGAGAGCTGATGGCTTTACTTCATAATTTGGCTCTAACACGGGGGAACACAGCAGCAAGAGAAGGCAGCAAAGGCAGGCAAACCCTTCTAAACTAGTTGAAATTCTAAAAAGTACTGTTGAGCCTCCTCTTTGCATAAATGATGAAAACGATGCTGTGGCACAAAAAAGGCTGGCTTTACAAACAGCATGGTGGAAACCTGCAAGTAAACCAAGCACTAAATAAGTACACTGGATTCATTTGTTTATAATGAGGTGCAATAATAAAAGTAATAATCAGAGAAAGGAAGGGCTCCATTTAAAAATTATTTACAGATTCACCACAGGTTTTATTTTCAAATTTGAGCTTATATATACACATATATATATGTATAAAATGAAGTTGGTATATAAATATTACATACATAAAATTTCCTTTATCTACATTGCCTTTTTCATCATTAAAGAATTTGAATCATCTGCCTTACACAGAGAAGCTTTAATAACCATGTTTGTATGGGAAATAAAGTGGGTTTTTTCAGCTACTCACTAGTATCACTTTGTGAAGTCTTAAGTGGCTTAAAATGCCCTTTAAACAGTCTTAATTCTGCTTACTTCAGAGAAATCTCAATTTACAGAAAGCTGGAAGGGGGAATCTTGTTCCAGAGCAGTATTGGTCTGATCCACTCAAGCATGAGCTTTTTATATCAAGTCTGTAAGCAATAATTCTGACCCATATGGTTTACTGAATCAGAGTCTAATCTTGTAATATCCCATCCAAATTTATATCTTAGTACCTGAACATTTTGCCTTATCAACTAGAATGTTCCCTTGCATAATTCATGAAGTTGTGAATTATTTTTATATATCCTCTGCCTCCATTTTTTTAAGAAAGCTGTTTGAAAACCAAACACTAGAAATACAAAAATGCTTAACAGTGTTCTGAAACAAACTTAGACCATCATGTTGTGAGCAATACTGAAAGCAGTGGGAGACTATTCACACATGCAAGATAAATCTTAGATGTAACTATTTCCTTGATCATGGTTTACACACTTGACTATTTCCTTGATCATAGTTTACACACTTGAGGGTGCAAAACCAAAGCAAAATATTTTTGTTCAAAGTCCAATAATAATACTTCACATTATTTTAATTTATAACTTTAAAATAGCCATAAAACTTCTCCTACTGAAAAAATCCAAATCAGAATACAGTACTTTTAATATTTCTGTTACCTCCCTCTTGGACACTTAACAAGCAAAATAGCATAAACTGCTACAGATGGATCTTTAGCACAGTTTAGCAGAACTCTATGCATCCCATCAGAGTAGTACAGAGCAGTGAAATGAAGACAGACGGTGCAATAAGTGCAAGAGCTGTAAATGAATGTGAACAGAAATTGATTTTGAAATGTTCTTGGCACTTTCCCAAGAAAATATTATCACTGTATTTAATGAGAAGCATTCCATGCATTGTTTCAGGATTACTGAGAAGAAACTCTGGCCTCCTTGATTATTTTCTCTTCTGAGACCTATTTTCACTTCAGCTGCAACATTTACATAAAACCCAAGCAAACTCCTATGGATTGTCAAACTTAAGTAGAACAGGAATTGTACTCGAGCACTGTGTCTATTTCTGGGCTCCCCAGGACAGGACAGATATGGAGCTACTGGAGAGAGTCCAGCAAAGGATCACTATGATTTTAAAGGGCCTGAAACACCTCTCCCACAAGGGAAGGCTGAGAGATCTGGGACTGCTTGACCTGAAGAAGAGAAGACTCGGGGAAGGATCTTGCCAGAAACACTTGGAAGGACAGTGCAAACAGGACAGAGCCAGGATTTTCTTAGTTCCCAGTGACAGCACAAGATGCAAAAGGCACAAACTGAAACACAGTTCTGTCTGAACATCAGGAAACATGTTTTTACTGTGAGGGTGCCTGAGCACTGGCACATGCTGTCCAGGGATGTTGTGGACTCTCTGTGCTCAGATATTCCAAAGTCACCTAGACACAGTTCTGGGCAACCGGCCCTAGGTGACCTGCTTGAGAAGGGGAGGGGAGTTGGACCAGAGTGAGGCTGAACCACTTCCAATGTCAGCCATTCTGTCATCCTCTATAGTCAATTGAGCTTTAAAATGTGTCAATTAAAAACAAAATACTGTTGAGGAGACTGCAGTATATTGAGTATCAACCTCATTCATTTTCAATATTAGTTAAGCCAACTGTTTCATTCTTTGAGTGGACAAGAACTATACACCCAAAGTCAGGTTATTTTATGCTTTCCTAGGTTTGCTGTAAGTGATAACACATCAGCAGTGGAGAGCAGTCAATATTCTGCAGATTTCTAAAGGCATCTAGACCAGGCTGCTCTCAGGCACACAAAACTGGACCTGTGTGTATTTGAATGTCTCTGTGTTACCTAACCTAGGCTGCTTACTTCTTAGGGAAAACTGAAAAAAGCTGGGCTAGAAGGTTCTTAGGAAAAGTCTCATATTAGTATTTTCATTTTTGTAAGCCCAGCCTTGTCTTACAGTTTTGTTAATTTGACAAGAAAAAAAAACAAAAACAAAACAGAACAAAACCGAAAAAAAACCCAAAAGAAACCCCCAATCAAACAAAAAAAAAAAACAACACCCCACCAAAACAAGCAAACACCTCAACACCTGGGAGAGGTTTTGCTTATGGACAGTGTTGTATCTGTGTGTGTCTGTGTGCGTGTACACGTCCTGTAACACACAACCATTATCACATGACACCATGAAATATGTCAAACTAAGAGAGCCAGACCTGGTCAAAGCATAGCCAAGATGGAAATTTTAAAGAAGGTCAAACGCTGCACTAGCTTTGATGATTCAGAAGTTGGAAATCCTCCATTTTCATTATCATGTATCTAACTTCCTAAGCATATCATTTAAAGGATAACTTGCTTCTGCAGGTGCTAGCTTCCCTCAAGGACATAAAACTATTATTATCCTTATCATCATTAGTTGTATGTAAGACTTCATGATGTTTTCTTATCACACTCAGTGTTACAGCCTGAAATCCCAGCAATTTGCATCATTCCTCAGTGCCCAGTCACTGTTCCCAGCTCCCTTCATCACCTGCTGTTGGCCTCCTGGTGAGGTCCCTGCCCTGGCAAGTAGAAGCATGGTTTGTTAATAAAAGTCTATTATTTCCATCACAGCAATTATTGAGATCAGCTAACATCAAGGCAATAGCAAAGTGTACTAGTTGACTTCAGGTATTGATTTTTGTTCCTGTATTTTGAAATGCTTCCAAATTCCGGCTGTGACAAAAATGTTACAATTAAAATCTTGGCTATCACACTGACATCTATTGTAGAAAAGATGCACTTAAGGAAATTTAGAATTTACAATATATGTTGTACTGACAGGCTAATTAATTAGACAAAAAGAAGTATTTGGTTTAAATATCAACAGTAGAGTGCCCAGTGGGATTCTTTTCTTCCTTATTCTATCAGACAATGCCAGAGCCATGCAGAGAACTGCAGATGAATGACTGCTCTCCAACCATACAAGAGTACTTGTGTTCAGTAGAAATCACTTTGAACATTAAGGAAAAAAAAAAAAAAAAGGATAACCTGCTGGACAAAGAAACTATTGATTGTGACAGACATGTCTGAGAAAAGAGTTCTACCATCTTGTTAATCTGAACAGGCTTGAGCCAAGGGAAGGAAAACCAGGGATAACAAAGCCTATGGAAACAAGTTCCATATAGGAAATAGCAAGGTACTGCTATTTTAAAGTTGGAGTTTTACCAGTTAAGCCAAAACTCTGAATTTCAAACTTCCTGCTCTGCAGAAAGCCCTAGCATTTGTGAACAGCTGAAGAGTGATTCACTCATCACAGGTAGTTCTACATAAAAATAATAGAGAAAAATGCAATATTCTCTTCAGAGATTCTGTAAGAGCTGTTATGTTTCTACCTAAGCTGAAACCCTTACCAAAATTACCCGACCTCTCCAAATGGAAAATGTGACATTTTTTAATGAAAATTAATTTTGTAAGCAATGAGTACATCTACCCACACTTTCAGTATCATGTTTCAAAAGTCTGTAAATAGCCAAAAAACAACAAAACAAATCCCAAAACTTCTAGTCTTGTCTCTTAAGGAAAAGACATGTATGACTGTCCAAGTACCTATTCAGCATTTCCCACTATCCCATAATTTCTCATGCTGGCCAATTTCTACCATATTTGGTAATTATGACAGAGTCTCAAAGAAATTCAACACCTGTTAAATTACTAAATTTTATCAATCTGAGTAGTGGACAAAAATTCAGTGTGCTCTTGAAGAAAAAGTTAATTCAGTGCAGCCCTGTCTTCTTCTGATGTGTAACTTTCATTGTGAAGAAATGGCAATGAATGCACCAAAACTTAGGTTAGGCAGAAATTGTATTTGTATTATCAACTATACACAAGTAACAGGAGGGAAGCTTGACTCAAGAAAAGAGATTCTGTTGTGCAATGCCAAGAACATTTCATTTTCAAGACAGGTGATCATACCACTGTCAAATGATCGTTACGGAGGAAAAACCACAAAACCTTTTGTGTAGCTTTGTAAGTGGAGTCCATACAGAACAGGGTAGCTCAACCTGAGAAATAAAAGAAATACTTATGATATTAAGAATATCAGAATATATTGGGCAACCAGAAACTGCTGGGACAATTTGGCTACCAAATAACAATGCTATGAAACCCTTGGGGCTGCCTCCATTGCATGACTACTGGTCAGACCACTCCAGATTTTGGCTACTAGCATGGTCTCTGCAGTGCAGTGGTAGTTCCATCCCTCCCTTTCACTACCACTCCCCCCCTAAAAGAACCCTCAACAGAGAATACTGGAAATAGAAATACTTATTTTCTGATGTGGGCATGAAACAGCTCAGCCTAATTAATTCCTTCCTGCCAAATGTTCCAGGGCCAGCTGCCCATCAAAAGTGAACTGACTGCAGGGCTGGGCTCTAAATCCAGAGCCTCTTGGACAGGAGTGTAGATTCCTGGGACAAAGCCCATCCAGGCAGGAAAGGACCTAACAGCAAAGCTGATCTGCAGCAGCAAAACTCTGGGGAGGGAAAAGCAGCACTGGGTAGTAAAGAACCAAGGGCTGATTTTGATAGGTAGGGCAGGAACTGAGTTTGGATTTAATAGCAGGTTTGCTCAAACCACCCTTGAAAAAACCCTCCAGCACAACCCTGCTGATATGTTCACACTATTTGATTCAACTCTCCTACTGAAGCTCAGCCCTGTGTGTGCAGCCCAGTATTCACCTTGAGCTCAGGAGAGACATGGAATACTGAGTGAGAACAAAACTGCAGCCACATGGGTATCCCAAAATCCTGAAGGCATACAAAACTGGTAAATCACTAAAAAAGTATAAAATGTACAAATGACAGATCAATCCATAAGACATTTGTTTGGAGATGCCTCTAGTCCCAACATGACAACTGAAGACAGACTATTGTGTTCTCTTGGAAATAATCAGGCACTTGTATTTCCTGAAGGAATCTGTAAATAAACAGGCAGAAGTGAACCAGCATATGTGAACAAGGACAGCAATAGCTGCCATATTGAGCCTGGGTTGAACTAGATCCTAAAGTTCCTCCCAAGCCTATTTATTCTATGATTAGACATTTTATCAATATGTACAACAAGCAAATCTCCAGAATATGTCTTCTAGAATGATGAATTTACTAATACAGAATAAACAGCTTTAAGGCTTCAGCTCCCTGCTCCACCTATCACACCAGGATCCTTCCTTGTACAATCCATACCTTTTTCCTGCTCCTTGGCTTGTGGCATCAGATTTATAGAGCAAAGAGGAGGCACAGCATGCCCAAAGCAAACAAACCAAGGAGCTGCAGAAGTACAGAGGAGTGAGAGGGGGGAAATTCACATTTTTTTGTCAAGGTGAAGACCCTCACTGGAGACCCACTTTTGCTCTGGGACTGAAGAGGAGGGCAGATCTCAAGTGATCTGGTGAGAAACACATGGACTACACCTGAAAATCAGCCCAGCTTCTCCTCCAGTTGTATTAGGACTGAACTTGTGCTTCTTTGAGAGAAAAAGATACAAAGCACAACCTGAAAGCATGAAACTTTTGTACATGAACCCATGACCAGTTTAAGATTTGGGGGTTTGCAGCTACAAGAAGCATGTGTTTTTTCAATATAGCTCTCCCTTTGGCTTTGGTGGTTAAATACTCATACAAAAGAAGTACAGCAGAAAATGTCATCCTCATTTCTTGCTCAATTGCTGTGTGGCATTTGCTAAGCTCTCTTTATTTCAACAGAAGACTCCCCAGAGCACAGAGGGTGTTCCTTCTTAGCATGTCTTTACTGACTCCCTTTCGACTCTCATGTAGAAAAATGTTGCTACCTCAACTCATTTTCTTATAAAGTCTGTATTTTTCTTAAATCCTCTGCCACTGAAACTGGCAGAGATACAGTTTTCTTTGCTGAGGTCCTCAAAATGAGAGAGCCTTTTTAATTTGAAAAGAAGACTGAAAAGATTAAGCAAGCACCTCCAGAATGTTAAATAAATTATATCAGAATGAAAAATAAAACTTTCAAAATTTAACTTACAAAATCATTTAGGGAATACACTTTTCTAGAACCAACAGAAATTATGCTGGAAAATCTTTAGCTAACACTGTCAACCCTATCAATGGGCCAACAGAAGCCAGTTTATTACAGAAAATAACATGTGAATGAGATGTCCTAGCCATTTGCAGGGCATTTTCATATTTTCAATGCTCTAGACTGCCAAGGTCTGCATGGTACAAACCACATATGGTACAATGGGGAATAAGCCAGAAAATGGGCTTTAAGGAACACAGTAAAAACACAGAGTAGTGGGTGGGTATCTAGAATGTAAACATGGCAAAATGGCACTGAAGAGAATGTCAAAACCAAAATCAGAGGGTGAGAGCAAATATCTCTGAGCAGATCATAAACCCCGTAAAAAAAAAGATGGAAAGAGGAAGTACAGATCAGCTGAATGAAAAAGAGGGTGTGAAAGTGCAAGTGAGGAGCTGCTCAGGGTTGAAGGTACTTGGCTGAAACAAGCAGCCAGCACAAAGCTGAGAGAAACCAGTCACAACTTCAGAAAGGTCTTTCAACATCCAGAGGACAGTGCTCTGGTGCTTGCTACTGCTGTGCCAGCTGCTGGTTCCTGCCTGGAGCCTCCAGCAAGCTGCACCTTCCACTTCTCTTTGGGAAGGTCCTCAATTACTGAGGCTGCATGTCTAGAGACAGTACCAGAGATTATCAGGTGCCCATAAGTCACATATCTTTGGTGACAAATTCACTTATGGTGCAGAAGTTCACATCATCAGGGGCAGAAGTGACAACTAAGTATCTGTATCCTGAAAGAGTTGCTCTTAATCTTTACTTCAAGATTTTTCCCTTTTTTTCTTTTCTTTCTTTTAACTGGAATCTATTCACTGACCTAAATTTTCTGTTCCTCCTAAGCTCTGCTTGGCTCATGCATGAAGGAAAGGGGTCAAAGATGGCCTTGTGCCACTGCTGGTCTGCTGGAGACTTGCTTAGCTTCCCATGTAAACTGGCCTCGGGCTGCCCTCGTTTGGATTTGGCTCCATCCTTCAGCTTTGGCTGTAGCAGCCCCCGAGGGGCCGTTCCACAGCCAGGAATAACTCAGCAGCTCCCCGGCCGCCCTTCCAGCCCCTGGATCTCTCCAGCAGACCCAGCATTCATCCCTGAGCCAAATGGCAGCATATCTGATAGCAGCGGGGCGGGGGAGGGTGGAAAACCCAACTAACCCCTTTTCTTCGGGGATGCACAGACGGGGGGGGCAAAAGTGATGCACTGACTTCTCTGTGTGAAGGAAGAGCCCCACGGCAGGACGAGCTGGACACCAGAACCGGGTCAGTCTCTCGCCTGTGTCAGCCCCTCAGTGTCTCAGCCCGGCGGTCCGGAGATCCGGTCCAGCCACAGCCACCCTGGGCGGCCGCGGAGGAGCGCTCACCGGCGGCGGGCGAGGGGCGCTGGGCGGGCACTGAACGCTCTTGCCGGACCCGGACCGGCATTGTCCATCGCTCTCGGCCGGCATCACCCATCGCCCTCGCCCCAACATCACCCATCGCTCCCGCCCCGGCATCACCCATCGCTCCTGGCCGGCATCACCCATCGCCCTCGCCCCGACATCACCCATCGCTCCCGGCCGGCATCACCCATCGCTCCCGCCCCGGCATCACCCATCGCTCCCGTCCCGGCATCACCCATTGCTCCCGGGCGGCATCACCCATCGCTCCCGCCCCAACATCACCCATCGCCCTCGCCCTGACATCACCCATCGCTCCCGGACGGCATCACCCATC
>VZTT01021196.1:0-30779 GCA_013400855.1 Buphagus erythrorhynchus
GCTGCTGCTACTGCTGCTGCAGTGCTTCGGACATACTCTCTGAGCTAAGCCAAGCCTGGGTAATTGAGAGCTGGAACCAACTCAAACATGAGCCAGCAGACAAGGGATTGTGTTTTTCTCTGAATTGCCTGTTGACAGTGAAGAAAAGCATTTGTGGTGGAGTGCTTCTGCCATCCAGACAGGAGCATTGGCCAGTGGAGCCACTCTCAGTTTTGAGAGAGCATCATTTTTTGTCTTGAAGTGGTTTTGTGAGGCTCTTCTTGCCCCAGACTCCCCCTGAGGCAGCACAAAGGCAGACTGGGAACTTGTGGTGAGGACATGCCCAGCACTACGTCTTAGCTTGACATGAGCTTAAAAATAAAAAACAAAACAACCAACCCCTATAAGAAACCACTGACATCTTTATACTTAGGGACTTTTCTTTTGACATCTGCATTTCTGATATCTTCAGAGAATATAGGAATGCATTAATATGTGCATATGGGATTTCTCCTACCCTTATGCCTGTCATATACTTGCTGTACGGAGAAATATCTTACACTGAGCATGTGTAAGATGCTCAGATGAGCTAAAATTGAAGCCTTCACAAAATGCAGTGTGGGCCTTTAAAGTGTCAGTGAATTAAGAGTCAAAAGTATTTTAAAATTAATAAATGTGGAGCTCTTTTTATTTGTCTTTTAGTTTCTGAGTCCCTAAGTCATAATTTCAGGGTATTTATACTCAGCCAAAAGGACTAGCAGTCCAACTGGTATTTGAAGTGGAAGATGAGATTGTTCCACAATCAAAAGACTCCAGCAACTGAGAATTTTTTCAAAGCTCAATTAGCCAGAAGCTTGTAAAAAGACCTGGCAACACTGCTATGAGACATTAAGTTTTCCAGTTTTTGACACTGTGCCTGTTTACATTTGTATTTTTGTAAGTTTTCTTGCATTTAATTTAAGTGGCACTTCTGTCATCCACAGGTACTTTCCCATCTTGGATTTTACTGTCACCAAAACCACTCCTGTGACAGAACATAGAGTTGTCCCAGGTTCTTAAGGGTTCCCAGTGATACTGCTGCTGGAAATGTGATTTTTCACTGAAACCAAGGTGAAGCACCTTAAACTGTGATCCAAACACATTGAGGTCCCTTGTAATCTCTGTCTCGTTAGGCAGCAACTGCAGACAAGTATCTCCTCCTCTTTGCTGAGGCTCAGACTGACCTGCTGTGCAAGTCAGATATGTGAGTCACTAACTTGGCACAACACTTTTGTCTTGGTGTTTCTGAATTCTCCCTCATTTTGGAGCAAGGAAACGATTGTATGCTGCTGCAACATTACAAATGAAAACTTAAGTTAAAGGCACCAAAAGAAAAATGTTAGATTGTAAACATAATGCAAAGTCAGCCTTGCTGTGCCTCAGGTCTCCCGTTGTGTTTGCTTAGCTCTGATGAGGTGTGATTTAGCACTGAGACATGGAGCCTGGCTGTAACCTGACTCACAGGCATGTGCTGGCACTTCCCAGGGAGGGAAACACTGGGGACTGCTTCCATGTTCAGGCCCTGTGATTCCCAGGAAGGCACCTGAGGCATTGCTTTGCTCTGTGAAGATGAGCAGCTCTGGAAGCCCCAGGAGGTTGTGCAGCAGTGCAAGTCCACCATGCTTATCCTGTGTATACTGACTCATACTTAGCTCCTGATGTCTTGGAGGAAGCAAAAAGGGCCTGATTCAGGACATGCTGCATTCACAGGAACTGGCCTATAATATTTTCAGAACTACCAGATAGCCAGTTTTGGTTTTTCACCATGTAACTGATCTGTTGTTGTACCTGGACTTTCAGAGAAAAAGAAATTATTTTTCTTTAACTTGCTTTAATCACATCTGTTGGATGGAGAATTAAAGTGTTCATGCAGGCCTGTGATGTGACACTTTTCCAGAGTCAGAGCTCCAAATCGAAACCTCTTAGGTTATACTCAGATATGACTGTGTTGTGACCCTTGTTTCATGTACAAAAAACAACCAACCTCCCCAAAAGAAACCAAAAACTAAAAAGCACAAAATAGAAAAGAGTCACTTTTAATAATATCTCTGTGTTTCAGCTATGCTTAGCAGAAACAAATATTTCTTCTGTCTTTTTCTCCCCATGATGGATCTCCCCCCAAGACTGACAGTCAGATTTTGTAAAGTCCTTATTATCACACTTCACTACATATCAGGATGAATGAAGAGAGCTGTGCAAACACTGCAGATATCTTTTCTTTATTACAGCTGCAGCCACTCCCCAGAGACATTATTAATGTCCACAGTTCTTGTAGAGAGGCGGTGTATGCTGGCATCTGATTGCTATTCAGATCAGCATCCTCCTCTGTCTGTCTGTGAACCAGCACATTAGTAGGTACATAAAGGGCTCTCACTGTGGGCTGGACAAGTTCCTAGGGCCTCTGTCATGAAAAGATAATGGCAGCATGATTGCAAAAATTTTGTGGAAACTGTGCTAAGCCAAAGCAAAATAAAACCCAAGGTACAGGATGCATTTTTCCTGGGCAATTTATTATTTATCACTGCTTAGCAAACCCTTTGTTCTTGTGGATGGCAGTTGCTCTCTGTTTATAGCTCACTTGGGTGTATAATTCAAAAAAAAGAAATACAATGTTTTTTAAGAATGTGGGGGTAAGTCTTGTTGCCTGGACCAGATCCAAGCTTGACAAGGGGCAGTTATTTGAGAAATGAAGGTTCAAAAAATCCCAACCCACAAAGCGCACATCTGCTGCTGCCTTGAGCTCTCTGCAGGGAGAAACCTGATTCATGGTGTCAACAGCCAGGAGTATTTCATGGATTAGAGGAGGCTCCTGTCCTGCCAAAACCAGAGCTGCCTACCAGTGGATTTGGATTACACATTGGCAGGAGCAATTAAGCAGCCAGTAAGGGCAGCACCCGAGAACAGGACCTGGGTCTGCTTTTCCTGCAGCCACAGAGCCCTGTGCACTGGAGAACAAGCACTCACCACTCCAGCCTCATGCCTGCTGCTTGAATCCATGATAAATTAATCTGTAATAAATCAGGCCCCATAAAATCCTACTCACAAGCCTACACTGTTCTGATGTGAAGCAGGCAGCATGCCCACTAAGTACCCATTCCAACTGGAAAATATTAAATACTTATCCTCATATGATACATCTATATCCTTGTCAGAGAAAAAAGCAAAAAGATACTTAGCAGTGAACACCTGAGCTGGGAGATTTGAGTTCACACAAGAGAGTCAGGAAGAGACAGCTGCTTAAGGAAAGAGAAGAATGTAAATGCCCTGCTGTCTTGTTCTCAACCACATCCCAGGCAGCAGTGGATCCCTCACAAGGGCAAACCTCCAAAATAACCTACTTCTTCTAGATGTTGTAAGATAAAAGTAGTGCTTGGCTATGTAAGTGTATCCCATGGACACTAGGAGATGCTTTTGGAAATGCAAAAAGTGAACAAAATTGTCTTGCTAGTGACAGCCCAGAGGGATCAACCTGGAAAATTGATTTTTTAGGGCAATATGTCTATATATGTGAGACATGCAGAACTGTGATGCCTCTAAGTGTGCAGCTGTGGTCCTCAGAGGTTGCAGGAGAAGCCAATATCCATACTCCTGCAAGAATGCATTCAAAATTAAACCAGGCACTGCAGCTGGAGCAGACAAGAGTAAGCATTTAATCCCTTCTATTGATTGATGCCATGTGCTCATCATTGAATAGCTTTTACAATAGGCCTTCAGTGTGCACATAGATCAAGAATGAGAAAAACCATGGTACATTCTCTTATTTAGAGTCCCCATGGTAGGTGCTAACCATGATTATCAGCCTGGATCTGCTTTGTCTCATTGATGTACTTAGGAGGAAGCCAGCCTCTGGAACTTGTTGGCAGAGCAGTATCTTTGTCCAGCTTTGGGCATCCTGACACTGGGGCCTCACATGGTGTAAAAAGCTCTCTGGCTTAACACAAGCACTGCCTTTCCCCTTGCTGCCTACTTGCATGGCCTGGAAAGCTCTGCCAGCAGTGGTGGATGTTATCTGGTACTCTGCCAAGGCACCTGCTTTGAGAACTTGTCACTGCCTGAGGCTGCCACCTCCTGAGCCCTGTACAGACATGACTTGTCCTCTCACTTGCTTTCCTTCCAAAGGAGGATAGGGAGGCATGTTGCTGTGCAGATTTCCCTCTAGCTGCTTTAGACACTTTGCAGCAAGAGGCACCATCTCCTTCCATTAAAAAGAACCTGAAGGTCACAATGAGCTCTGGCAATGACCTGATTCTCTGTAATGTGGGCTGTCAGGGCAGAGAGGTAGAGCACCTGCTTCAGAGAAGCAGGTTTGACTCAGAAGCAGAAGCTGTTTGACTCACAGAACATCTGAGATAGATATCTACTTTTCAGAGAAGTCAGATTTTTTTTGAACCAAAAAGCCCTGCCCTATTTTATCCCTGTGTGAAACTGCCTCTTCTGCCCCTCAGTGTATGGAAATATGCTCCTGAGAGAATCTTATGAAGACATTCAGGAAAAACCTATTTTGTCTGCTTCATACCATATACTGCCTCTAGATGCTACCAAGAAGTGGACAGAAATATCAAACAGAGAATATTTTCAATTGCATGTCCACATAATGAAATCACATTACATGAGAAAGAACTTCTTTATTGTGTGGGTGACCAAGCACTGCCACAGATTGCTCTGAGAGGTTGGAGAGTTTCCCGTCACTGGAGATATTCAAGAACCATTTGAGGCAATCCTGTGCCATGTGCTCTGGGATGACCCTGCTTGAGCAGGGAGGTTGGACCAGATATCCCACTGTGGATCCTTCCAACCTTTCCCATTCTGTGATTCCATGATTCTATGATTCCGTGATTCTGTTTAAAGGCCTTGTAAATCTTCTTCCCTCCTGGTAGGAAGCACAAATGTGACCTCATACCCGAGGATGACAGGTTTTGACAGATTTCCTCTTGTTGTAAGTAATGACCTATCCAGGTTTCCTAAGAGCAACAAGCGACACACAGACCAAGGTGTTATTTGCTCTTAATATGAATAACAAAAAACCTGCTAAGCCCTCTTGGAAAATGATTTTGCTCAGAGCGATGTATTTGCATGGAAAAGTTTTATTTGTTAGGCACTTCAGTACAATTACTTGACCATATACAGTGTGGCTGAGTTGCACTGAAAATTGATACTTTCCATAATGGTGTCTCATTACCAGTGATTCATTGGAGAGGTGCTGCTGTGATAATTAGTGTTTTATGGGTGAATGGGCCACACATTCTTTAAGTAGACCACTTCCCTAACAATGATTTATTTAAGTGGCTGGTCTCCGATAGTCATGTAAATAAATACATGGTAATGGAACATAGTGACAGTGCTTCTGTTGACAGGTTTCTCTGTCTTCCTGTAAAGCAGCTGAAGAACTAAATCTACATATACAAATCCATAATGGTTAGGAGCTTTTATGTGTTTTTGCAGGAGCAGTTTTGACTGAATGCACAAAAAGATGCAAATTTCTCATCTCCTTCAATTCTTACCTCCCAGGCTAGCTTCAAAGCTTACTTTGTAACTCAGATATTTGGAGAGGCTGATGTTGGATGAATGAGCACTGCAATGTGTCTGTTGACAGCCCACTGCTGTTTCAGAGGCTGGATTCCTCCTCCCATTCCATTAGCACACACTGTCTGGGAAGATGCTGTGCTGGACACTTTGAGCAATGCCCTACCAAAACAATTCTGTGTGGTCAATAAAAGCAGGGATTTTAACACTGGCTGTAGTGGGCAGTGGGGCACAGGATGTGACATGTTTCTGCTCCACTGCTAAGGTCACCAGCCCCAACTACTTGCCAGTACAGCTTTTCTGGAAATTACTATCCCCTGAATTTACCAGCTGAGCTACCCATGTGAAAATGAGCCAGAAATGGTAGGTCTGTGCTGAGTCAGCTTTTGGCACTGACAGAGGTTAGGTGGTATGCACCTGAGCAGAGAGCTGGCAGGTCTAAGGGCAGCCAAAGCTGGGAATCTTCTTTGTGAAGAACTCCTGCAGCCAGGAAAAAATATAAATAAAAATTAAAATTAAATTAAAAATCTGAACCAGCAGTTTGGCAGGTGTTCTTCCTAGGCCTGAGTGCCTTGCCTTGGGAGCCCCTCTTGGATCCCTGCAAAATCTCCCTGAGGGCTCAGGGGATAGGGTGCAGTGAGTGAACTGGCACAGCTCTTCCACTCTGTCATTCTCTGATCACCATGAGACAGCCAAAATAAGGGCTCATAAGCAGTCCTCATTCAATCAGCTCCAGAAGGAAAAATGCAAATAAGCCCAACAACAACAACAAAAACCCCAGAATTCTTCTGGTGCAATTATGATGCCTATAAACACAACTTCAGCTTCAGACTTACAGTTTATACTGCTTCTGGAAACTCACGAGACATGAATAATCTCATTGAGGAAAATCCTAGACTCATACAAGCAATTAGCAAAACTCTTTGCCATTTTGGCAAGCAGGATTTTGTGCACCATGAGCAGTTTTTGCTTAAATCCAGAATTCAAGCATGAATATATAAAATTAAGATAGATTATTATAGCTGTAATAAAAATATATACATCTGCATTCATATACTTAGAAAAAGGAAACAAAGGAAGGATATTTGCTAATGGAATACATAACAGTTTACATCTGCTAGTATAGTTGCAGGGAATTAGACCAGATGTTGAAAGTCTGTCATCTTTTATTTTGAAAGATATTATTTCAGTGTATATTATCTGGTGTGTCAATTAAAATATGTTCAAGAGTAAATTTCTTCCTCAGCATTATAAACTTACTGTGACAGGGTGGCTGAGTCATGCTTGTCTGAATCGCTTCAGATTTTCTACGTTCCTTCAGCCAGCCTTAATTCCCCATGGACATGAGGAGAGCCAGTTCCCTGGTTGTGCCAGCTGAGAGGGCATGATACGGCTTTCAAAAGCTGGCAGGCAGAGTGGGATGTCCTTCCCCTCAGTTTGTCACAAACCTGTGTTCTCCCCAGGGACAAAAAGCTGTTTCTTCTTGAGATAAGAATGGTAGCAGGCTCTTTTCATTGATTTTCTTTTTAATTTCCATTTCATTTCATTTTCTTTTAAAGCCTAAGATGTCTGGTGACTGTGCCATGCCCTTGTACTAGATGGAGGACAGGAAGCAAAGCAAGAGACTACCTATTTATAGAAAGGTTAGATGTTAGTGCCCTGCACTTCAGCTCACCACAAGATACCTACATATCTTTGAGATTTTCAAACCATGGGACTCCATACAGCCCACATCTCACTGGTTTCTCCAGAAGACTCAATACTTTAAATAGCATTTGTAAAATAACACCTTGTTGTAACTATGCCATTTGAGTAACATGCAGATAAATCTGAATTTATCTGAAATTTGAAATTTGAAGAGATGTGCTGACCCAAACGCAGGTTATTGTCTCACTGACCTCAAGGTAAAGGCATGCATACATAGGCACATGCCAGGCAGGCAGCACATCAAGGTCACTTGCATATACTTCCTAGGTTCCAAGAACAACTTTATGCCTTTCAGCAGCGTTTTCCATTACTTTTCTCATCATTTAGCAGAAGGAGCAAATGGAGTTTAAGAGCTGGAAGAAGGGTGACCACCTTGACCACCAGTCTCAGCAAAATTATGGATGTCTAATCCCACGTGTGGGTGCTGGCAGCAGCTGGGTCACCCAGCAGAGCTGGCTGCCCTCCCTGAAGGGTCACCTGCCACCACCCTCAGACACTGTCTGCAGTGTCTGCTGCATGGGGGCTGCTGCACAGAGGTGCCTGTCTCAGCTCTCCTTCAGCCACTGGTAATGAGGCCTGACAATGTCTCCTGCCTCAGCAAGGGAGGCTTGTATTATATCTAACCTTACCATCTTTGCTGTGACATTGGTTCAGTTGTCTCCTCCAGGAGAGGCATGAAGGGAAGATCAGCTGTCTCTCCTCAGGCTAAAACAAAGCCATGTCTTTCAGACCTGGGAAACAGATCCTGTTTTCTTGGCTCTGCCTTTTCCAGGGGTCTCTTCTGCATTGTTTCCTCTTGGGTCTCACCTTTCGTCAAGTGCAGTACCACAGACCTGACACAGCCTTCCAGCTGAGACCATACCCGAGCTGAACAGAGCTAAAACATCATTTTACATATTCTTACGTACATGAAGATACATGAGATTTATCTTTTTTACTGCAGTATGACACAGTAGACTCACTTTCAACAACCAGTCCACTAGAGTTTTTAAATTTTTTTATCAATTTGTTTATTTGCAGAGCTGATCCCTCTCTGGCATTTGGACTTTGGACATTTTCCTTTTAAATTGCATTAAATTGCATTTTTTTTATTTTTCTTTTTTTATGAGGACATATCTTGACTACATCAAGCCTTTTGAAGCCTGCCCCCAGCCCCACTGAGGTGCTCACTCCTTGCTGCTGTCTGTAAATGTGCCAGTCTCATTCTGGAGTCCATCATCTGGCTGCACTGCCCAGGACTCTGAGCAATCACAGGGCCACAGCAGCCTCCCACTGAGCCCTTCTTGATCAAAACTTCCATTTTGATAATGAGTTAATCGCTGTTGCTCTCTGAGCAATGTTTTCCAGGCTGTTCTGTGCCCACCACGCAGCAGATCTGTCTAGACCACACAGTTGCTGCACTTGCCTGTGAGCGCTCTGCGGGAGACACCGTGACCAGACATGCATTTGCTTCTGCCAGCAAGATCTGTCACCCTGTCACATGCAGAAATAAGGCTGGCTTGACAAGCCCACATTGGCAGCTACTCTTTCCCTGCTCCCTTCCAGGTGTCAGATTATTTGTTTCAGTATTTTTTGCAGGATCCAGTGTTGCACTGATGGGGCTACACTTCCCCAGAGGACCTTGCCCTTGCCCTCAATGCCAGGCACCCTTCTCTCCTGTTACAGTCCTTCAGAAGATGTGGCAAGAGCTCAGCACTTGTGAATTCTTACAGAAAACCCTCAATGGCTCTGAAATTTTAGCACAGTCTCCCCCCCTCTCCCCCTCAGTTCTTTTGAGCATCTCAAGATTTAGATCGTGAGGTCTAGACGAACTTGAAAGCACCATATTTATTTAGAAAGTACACGTTAACCTGGTGCTTTGAACTTGGTTGGAGGGCTTGTTTGTTTTCAGTGCTATATTAGTTACATAAATCTCTTTTTTATGTTTCTGCATGAAAACTTAGTTGTCGACCAAGACTGTATACAAAGACTGAATCACTTCCTTTGAGGCATACTACATTAAAACATGGGATGAGTGTCTGAGATCTCCATTTTGTGGTGAAAAGCTAAAATAAAGAAATCTTCCAAGAGCAGCTGGCAGAAAATATTTATAATGAGAGCTGCCAACTACTAGAGGAAAGTGGATTATTTATACAGGGGCACCACTGAGACAGACTGAAGAGAGAGACTGCGTTGGATTTAGAAAATGAAAATCATTCAACTGGACAAGGCTGTAAAAACTATATAACATAAAAAATTAGTCTTATAATGCAGCAGCACCTGCATCTGGCAATCTCATTCATGCCTTCTGCAGGAGATAAACCTTCTTGATCTATCAAATAAACCCCATAATTACACTGCTTAAGTAGGATATTAAGTGGCATCATATTAAGCCATTACATGACCCTTGTCATCATCAGCTCTGCCAGGCAGTGAGGAGAGCTGTTGCTCCCTGCTGATTACTCTGGGTACCTATTTAAACATACTGTGGTAATTAGAAACATCTAAATAAAGCCCTGCCCAAGGATTACAAGGGCTGAATGAAGAAACCTTCCTTTCTGGTGGCTACAATACCCTTACCTGCTGTTGTTGTGCGCACACACATCCTTGCCAACGTCCTTCATTTGATATGATCCAAAGCTCTATGAGGTAAGAAAGTAAAGAGGTTCAAAGGCAGCATCCTTTTAACTCCTCTGATTGATAGAGCCTCTGCCACTGGCAAAGAGAATTTTTCCACAGGGCTTGAAAGCCAAATGTGCTAATTCCTCCTGCTCTACTCCTTTATGCCTTTCTCTGAAGGGAAACCTGCAGGTTTCATATGCCAGCTTCATTCTAGGCATCCTTCCTAATTACCTGAACTGCCATTGTTATATGCAGCACATATATTGATCACTATCATGAATGTTGCCTTTCTAATATTCAGCAAGTGTGAATCAAACTGTGTCACAGATGTGGATTTCAAACACAAGGTATATCTGAGTGCACCCCACAGATTTCCCTTCCTTATAGTAACTATAACTGAATCAGAAAAAAAGTCACTCAAGTTCCTGTTCTTTAGTTATCATCTAAGGTAATGTGATTAACTCAGGAGCACTACAGGGCATCTACTCCTGGAAAAAAATTCAGCTTTGGATGGGAGAAACCCCTTGCTGATCATGAAAGGTGTTTAGGAACATGCTTCCAGACTGGATTGCCTCCCAGATTTAGGAAACAGATGGCCTAGAAAGGTCTACGCTCATTTTTCAAACACCAATTTTAGCATTTGCCTTTCACTTAATTTCAAGAGAAGTGTTTCAAGAGAATGTTTTTTCACTTCCCACAGGAAAACCACCACAAAAGGATTTGCAGCTCTATGCTGTGCTGCCATTCCTGCTTCTCTCTCACTCACAGGATTTACCTCTTCAATGCCTGGGCTCAGATGCTGCTGTGCTTTCCAGCAACTGCTAAAGTGGTTCACGAGCAAGCTCACAAACCAACCGTACTTCGTGCCGCTGTAAAGTAATTATAGCAGTAGACATAATTTGTAGTAGTGCTTTATGGAAAGGAAAAAGTCAGATGTACCAATGATCTTTGTCAAAAGGGAGGTTTAAAGATTTTAAGATACTTGAGGAGAAATTGAAGTTGTCCACCTCAATCACAAAGGTAGCCTTATATTTTATTGCCAAGGGCCAAATCATCATGGGTTGAGAAATAACAGTAATGCAATTGATTTTGCCTGAATTATTTGACACCATTGTGTGAAAAGACCTTGTCTGAGAATTATTTTGGTCTATTTAATACATTGTCTGATAACATCCTATTTTGTTTTTGCCCTCTTTCTTGACTGTGTTGTATCCCAGTCTGAGAGAGTCCAGCTCTAGCCATGAGATGGTCCAAATCCATATATTGCCAGGTCTTGCATTTGGGTCACACCAACCTGGGAAGCACTACAGGCTGGGTGGCAGAGTGTCTGGAAAGCTGCCCAGAGGACAAGGACCTGGAGGCACTTTTCAGCTGCTGCTGAACATGAGCCAGCGTGTGCCCAGGTGGCCAAGAAGGCCAATGGCATCCTGGCCTGTATCAGCAATAGTGTGGCCAGCAGGACCAGGGCAGGGATTGTCCCCCTGCACTCAGCACTGGTGAGGCCACACCTCAAATCCTGTGTTCAGTTTTGGGCCCCTCAGTTCAGGAGGAACATTGAGGGGCTGGAACACATCCAGAGAAGGGCAGTGGAGCTGGTGAAGGGTGTGGAGCCCAGAGGAGCCCTGCTCCTGTGAGGAGCAGCTGAAGGAGCTGGGGCTGTTTAGCCTGGAGGAAAGGAGGCTCAGGGGAGACCTTGGCGCTCTCTACAACCACCTGAAATTAGTTTTGTTGCAGTAGGGCTTGGCCTCTCCTCCCAGGCAACCTCAGGTTCTGCCAGTCAAGCTTTATACTGGATATTTGGAAAAATTTCTTCACCAAAATGGTTGCCAGGCATTGGAATTGGCTGCCTAGGGAAGCGGTGGAATCATAATCTCTGGAAGAATTCAAAACACCTGTGGATTTGGCACTCAGGGACCTGGCTTAGTTGTGAACATGGTGGTGCAAGGGTAATGGTTTGATTTGATGAACGTGATGAAACAAACTTACCAATTCTATGATTCTGTGATATGAAAAACTACAACATTTGTCCAATATTTCCCCTTGCATACAGAACGCATCTTTTGTCACCCAGATGGGCCACACACCACTAAGACTTCTCAGTGCCTGGCCATGTAATATATCCACATAATTGTGTAGAGAGGTGCACAACTGCACACTCCCAGCCAGCTGCAGGGTGTGGGGGTGTGTGAACACCAGGTTATCTGGTAATCCTCTGGCCTTTTTAGACCAGAATAGCTATTTCAAAACAAACACGCTCCAATAGCTGCTCTAGAATGGCTCATCAGGTGGCTTTGCTTTCCTGAAAAAGATTATTTTCCATTAATAATCACTGCCCTCTGGAAATACAGTGGCTTTCCTACAACAAGCATGACCTAGTGAGAACTACTCCTAAGTAACTCTTGGGAGATGAAGCATTCTGTAACAGTTACTATAGCAAATTTGCTCAGGTAGAGAAGGTCAGGAGAGGTGTTGACCAGAAATGCTCTTGGACCAACTTGCCCAGAGGTTAAGGAGCAATAAGGAGCAGAATGGAAGATTTTACTCAAGCAGGCTCAAAACTGATACTGAAAAAAAAAAAAAAAAGAAAGTCTATTTTTGTCTCTTGTTATCTGCACCTCAATCACAGTATAGAATTACTCTGGTCCAGTGACTGCCTGCCCAGAGAAAGGCCCATATTCATTCCACCTCTAGGGTTTCCATTAGCACAGCAGTTACACTGTCATTTGGGCAGAAGGCTCGAGTCACAGCACTGCTTCATTTGATCTGCATCTGTCCTAAAGTAATATCCCTCTGCCCTTTCCATCCTGTTTGTTTCCCTCTGAGGAAGCAGACTGCTGTTTTTGTGAGGAATGACTGCCTCCATTGGACAGCAGAATACTTTGGAGCAATCACGCTAAGTAGGCGATGCTGCTGCTATGAATTACCGTCTATAGCACATTATGGTGACCTCCCTACTTTCTTTTCCATTTCATATGAGGACCTAGAAAGGAAAGGCACCTTTGTCTGCATTGTAATCATTCAAATATGATGCTTTTCAGTGATTCTTTCAAGGTAACAGAAAGCAATATTGTTGAAAAAGGAGAATGCTCAAATAACATGGATCCTACTCTTCCCTTTTGTTTGGCATGGTGGAATTTACAGGCAGCCCCTGTATTTCTATGGGATTGAAAATTTGGCATTTTGGAGGTCTCAGTTCAAAATTATCCCTTTTTTTTTACCACCAAATTTAACTGTCAGGGTATCAGGTTATTCTTTCATATAACCTAAAGAAATTTATGAATCTTACATTTTAAGATTAAAAGATGGATGCTTTTATTTCTGCTGGCATTTTCACACATTTTCCCCAGTCTGCATGTCTTTTAAGATAAGAAAAGGCCCAGCCTTTCTCCCCTGTCTCCCCCAAGGGAGATTGCCATCCTCCACTAACCTAAGAAAGACAAATTTTTGAGGCTTATTTATTTATATTTTCTGCTGTAGTACCCTGGGAAACCATAAACCAAACTGTGTGCACATCCCTGTAAATCCTTCCAATTAAAATGTCTTGATTTGCAAAGGTCATTCTTTGACAAGGAAAACGTTGAATAGTTTCAGTTTCTTTAAAATCTAGGATCCTTAGGAATAATTTAGGAATAAAGAACTGTTATCTCAATGGTTTTGTTTTGTAAGATAGATGAGAGAGATATTATTGGGGGAATATTTATTCTGAGCAACCTTATGTTTCCCCTAAGGGAGAAAGGATGCTCGGCTCTCCAGTGTAAAGTTCTGTTTAGCTATTGCTAATGATAACAGTGACCTCTTGTGGATAGTTCTAAAATATTTTCTAATTCAAGTTATTTTCCCTGGTGGTCGTTTTGGATCTGTTTTTTGGCATTTCTAATACATTTGTAACTTAATAAAAGAAGAAACAATTTCTCCCTTGACCAAGTTTATTACTAGATCCCTGATTTCAGTGTTTGAGTTAGAAGGGAAAATAGTACATATATTGAACAGGAAGAGAGTTGGTTTAAAAAATAAATGGATGGGCTTGAGGTTTACTAATCAAGTGTGCTACTGTAACCAGAAGTCATGGACAGATTTTGGTATTTCTAATTAAAGATATTATATCTGTTTGAGAAAAACCAGTCAGTAGTAACTTCACCTGGGCTAACAAATTTTCTTTTGACTTCAGACACAAAACGTAGTTTCAGACTAGTGTCACTGGGTATTCTGCACTATACCTCTCTTTTTGATTTCCAGCTGTATGTTGTGCCACTTTATACTTGGGCTTTGCCCTTGCTGTGGCTTCTCAAAGTCATAAAGAGAGAGACATGGCCTGCAGTTAGCATCCAGCAGTGTTTGAACTCAGGAGCCTGAGCTTTATGCCAAGGCAGCTGAGTCTCATCCACATTCTGGTAAAGGGCTGGCAGGTTTTTGCAAAAAGGTTGGGTGAATAAACACAGGACATGAATATCTCTTTCAGTGAAACACAGAGGGGTTTGGGTTAGGAGGGACCTTAAAGATCATCTGGTTCCACCCCCCTGCTGTGGGCAGGGACACCTTCCACTAGACCAGGCTGCTCAGAGGCCCATCCAACCTCGCTTTGAACACTTCAGGGAACGCTTATCTGGGCAACCTGTTTCAGTGTCTCACCACCCTAGCAGGAAATAATTTCTTCCAAATATCTAATCTAAATGCACTCTCTGTCAGTTTGAAGCCATTCCCTCTTGTCCTGTCACTACATGCCCTTGTAAAAAGTCCCTCTCCAGCTCTCTTGTAGGCTCCTTCATGTACTGGAAAGGTGCAGTTTGGTTACCTCAAAGTCTTCTCTTTTCCAGGTTGAACAAATGCAACTCTCTCAGCCTTTCCTCATAGGAGAGGTGATCCATACCTCAAGTTGAGAAGGAATTATGTGACTGGAGATGGGGAAAAAATACCTAGTGTTTTTTTCCCAAGGACTAGTCTTGAGAGAAATCCTTCCTGTTCAATAACTGCTGAGTTTTACATAACCGTGGAAGTGTTTTACAAAGCTGAATGACATTGGCACAGAGGAGGAAAAGGATAATGGGCCTGAATACCCACAGGATTGAACTGAATAGAAATGAAACTCAATAATGCAAAATACATTTTGGAAGTAGAAATGCTGAAAAGAGAGAGAGAAAGAAAGAAAGAGCTTGTGACGATCCATCAATGGCACTGGGATCCATTAAGGGGAAGATTCAGTCTTGAGAGGGGTGTGTCCCATGCAAGTGGGGAAATATTGGAATATAATACAGTGTGCATTTCTAGGCATGCATGTTAAGGACACAGGAACTTGAAATATGATCTAATGGAGAGATGGGCTACTTTGACTGCCAGAGAAGAGGATGAAGCTACCCTGCTCCTGCCAGCAAAAGGAGGAGAAAGTTATGATTATTCTGCACTGTTCCATTTAGACTGGGGGACATGGAAGGGGAAATCTGCAGAGCACACACCAACAACTGAGCCTAGATGCTTTTGCAGACTTTGCTTTGACCAGTCAGTGTCTGCAGTAGGTGAAGGATCAAAGTCCTACCACCATGTGAGGAGCCTGAAAGGACTGCAACCAGAATGGTATGTAGCAAAAGTAAGAATAAACACCCCTTCCATATACATCATCCAAGAGACATAAGCAACAACTTACATCTATGTAAGAAAACAAGCTGTTCCATGAAGAGCAAATAAAAAGGAGCACACACTTGGCTGAAATGAGCAGTCATTAGAAATTGTAACCAGGGTTTGTTAATGGACTTTTGGAACATGCTGTCACTTGCAGGTATTAGCACAGAATGATGGCTAAGTGATGCCAACTTTACACAATAACCTCATATTCAGAGGACTTACAGCAGAGGATAGGAGACATAGCAAGTTTTGCAAAGTGACACTGTAGTTGCTTTCTTTATCCAGGAACCATTTATTAAAACAAATAAAACCATCCCCTCTCCCACCCTCTCCAAAAAAACAAAAAACAAAAAACAAACAAACAAACAAAAAAAAAACCAAAACAAAAACAAAAACAAACAAACAAACAAAAACCAAAAACAAACCAAACCAAACACAACAAAANAAAAACCAAACCAAACCAAACCAAACCAAACAAAAACAAAAACAAAAAAAAACACACCAAAAAAAAAAACCAAAAAAAAAAAAACAACAAAAAAAAAACCAAAAAAACCCCACCCAAACTATGTAATACTTTAGAAAGGGAAGGGAAAAAACCTCCAGAAGATTCCCTTCCTGACATTGACTGTCCTCTGCAGCTTCTTTTCAAGATCCTGTGAGATTTAATTTACTGGTAACAAATTTTTCATTTTCTTTACTAATATAGTTAATTCATTGTGAAAACACCACCTTTATAGAAATATATACTTAGTAAAGTAGACAGCTGATAAACAGCCTAACCACAACATACTCATATTACTTTTTGTACACATTGTACTGAGCACTGTGAAACTGGGACACACTGTACTTAAAGCATCACACCAGGAAACCATATTCCATTACCATTTCACATGGAGGAGGAAGGGGGAAAAAAAACACTGTTCATTTTGCCTGTTTTTCTTTTTCTGTAATTACTTCTTAAGATTCATCACTTAATATGATTTCCAAATTTCCATAGGTCTCAAAGCCTCTTTCTCAAGTTTCAGAAACAGCAGACTGGCAGCAGCACAGCCAGGGGTCAGCATTTCACCTAGGCAGTGACACTATCCCCACAGCTTCTGATTGAGCTCTCTAGCCATTAATCCAGGTCTCTGGCCTTCAGATGTTTAATTACCTTTCTTTGAAGTGATGCATGGCCATTTACAGTAATGCAATTGTCCTCCTGGCCAGTGTCTGAGACATGGGGTTCTCCCTGAAGCTGAGGCACAGCATCCCTGTGATTCCTGGGCTAAAGTCCTCCACCAGCACGGGGCCAGCACCGGGGCACTGCACCCCAGGCAACACACACTTGCTGGGGAGCACCACCATGTCCCACAGCACAGCAGAAGGATAAGGGGAAACCCATGGTAGTCTGGGTAAGAGGGCAGGAGGGATACGATGGCAGATTCACCAGGTTCCTGCCTGGAAGCCTACAAAAATAAAAGCAATCCTGAATTAGTCACAAGTCCAGAGGCCAAACACTGCTCTGGTCACACTTGGGCAGAGCAACAGCCAGACCCCTGCAGTGTGCTGCAGGATTAGTCATGCTCTGAGGGAAGGAGACAACACAGCAGATTAATACTAAAACAAGTCATTCCCAGGGCTCTCAGAACCATCCATTTTATTTTCTCGATATTTATTTCTTCTGCTTGACCAGTAATCTCTAAAAATGCAGATTTTTCCTTAGCACGAGCAGGAGTTGGAATTAGTGTCTCTTCATCTGTGTGGCCACCACTTTTCACTAAAGCTACAAGAACTGAGGCTTCTCTCTCACTGGAAAATCTTGCTGAAATCACCAAACAGCTTAAAATTTTGCGGAGGGAAGGACTGCTGCTCCAGCCATGAGATCTTACAGAGTCCCACTGTTGTTGTCCCAGCTGGCAGCAGCACTTGGAGCCCTCTATAAAGATGGGAAGGATTACTTCATGTTTTATGTGGTCTGGGTATATTTTGACCACAATAATAAGTAGTGGTTGCAACATAACACTGTCTCTGTCAGTGGTTGTCATGGTTCAGTCCCAGCAGTCTGCAGGGGCAGGATAATGTAATTACCTCCCAGCAGCTCCTGGGAGAGGTAGCTGGTTTCAGTCATCTTGTGCTGGTGTGGCTGACAACAGAGGCACAGTCTTGCACCCAGGCAGGGTTTTCTATCTAAAAATTTAGCAAGAGAAATGAGGCACTATAAGGAGTCTCAGTGCCTCTTTCCAGAAGCAATCAGGAGCCAAGTTTCTCTGAGCAGGACGTAAACATGCAGGCAGGTTCACAGGGCTCTTCCTAAGCTCCTGGGATCTTGCAGGGAACTCCTGGCTCCCAGGAACAAAGATAATATTTTTCCTGAAGTACAAATATCATACTAAATCTCCCAGAGGGGTGCAGAACGTACAAGCAATAACTACCTGCACAAATGTGCCTAGAAAAAAGTCTTGCTTCTGTACAGCCCTGAAGGCATAAAGTTCTTGTCAAGAACAGAGTTGGTGGGGCAGCATGGCACAGAGGACTGCTGTAGGGCCCCTTCCCATGGTGCCTGGAAGTGGCTGCAGGTAAGGGTCAGGGTGCAGCCCTTGGGCTGGCTCAGTGCAGCACAGGCAGCTGCCTTTCTGCCTGAGCAAGACCCAAGAGGTGAGCAGAGGTGAGAGAAGATAGGGTGACAAGTCACCTGATGTTCAGATGTTATGCAATGAGGCGAGCTGGGTAACCAGTGGTAACCAAAATAAAGGTTTTGTGTGCATGCCATAAAACGTGGCTCAACCCCGGAGAGCAAGGAAGCACCACACAGCTACTCACTGCCTTCTCCCTGGTGGGATGGGGTGAGAATTGGGAGGATAGAAGTGGGAAAACTTGTAGGTTCAGATAAAGACAGTTCATCAGGTAAAGCAAAAGCCACACACATCAGCAAAGTGAAGGAAAGAATTCATTCACCCCTTCCCACAGACAAGCAGGTGTTCAATCAGCTCTAGAAAAGCAGGGCCCCATCACACATAATGGTGACTTGGGAAGAGACAAATGCTATCACTCTGAACTTCCCTCCTTTCTGCTTCTTCCCCCAGCTTTATATCCTGAGTCCATAGGGTGTAGGAAATCCCTTTGGTCAGTTGGGGTCAGCTGTCCTGGCTGTGTCCCCTTCTATCCCCTTGTGTCCACCCAGCCTGTTCATTGATGGGGTGGGGTGAGGAGCAGAAAAAGCCTTGACTCGGTGTAAGCACAGCTCAGCAACAGTTAAAACATCTGTGTTGTCAACGCTGTTTCCAGCACAAACACAAAACTCAGCCTCAAATGAGCCACTGCAAAGAAAACCAACTCTATCCCAGCCAAAACCAGCACACCATAACAACAGCTACACACAACTCCATGGCATCCTGCATCATCCAGGAGGGGCTGGAGTGAGTGATGGAGTGCAGTGAGTCAGGCTGGCATGTCAATGAGGTGGCTTAGCAAAAATACCCAAATTCTGGCTTCTTTTCAGGCTCCCTCTGCTCCCCTCTGTACCCTTGAGCTCCTTTGTATCCCAGTACAGGAAAAAGGCAGAAAAGGTCTAGGCAAAGAAGAACAGGAAAACTCAGCAAAGGACTTCTAGACTTAGAAGATTTCAGAAGGAAAGCATTTGGATGAACCATAGAATAATATAATCTTTTAGGTTGGAGATTACCCTTAAGGTCAACGTGTCTAACTCTTACCCCAGCACTGCCAAGTTCACCACTAAACCATGTCCCCAAGTACCACATCTGCTGATCTTTCAAATACCTCCAGGGATGGCAGCTCTACCACTTCCCTGAGCAGTCTGTTTCAATGCTTGCCAACCCTGTTGGTGAAGAAATTTTCCCTAATATAAACCTCCCTTGATGTAAAACTGAGGATGTTTCGTCTTGTGCTATTGCTCATTACTTGTGAGAAGATGCCAACCCCCACCTCACCACAAATTCTTTTCAAGTAGTTGTAGAGAGAGAGTAGAGGGAGAGTAGAGATGAAAAGGCTTTTCTGAGCCTGCCTTTCTCCAGGCTAAAACACCACCAGCTCCCTCAGCTGCCCCTCATAAGACAGTCATAATGCTGGGTCACTCAGCCTTACACCAGTGAAGGCTGGTCTTGAGAAATTACAGAAGGCATCTAAGCAAGAGACTAAGCCTGTACTCTCTGGTCAGATAAAGCTCTAGCAGCACAGCAGAAGTGGGGGGAAAAAAAAGATCATTGGCTTGAGGGAATAATCCCTTTCCTTGTTTAGCTCCTGGTACCTTCTGCTGTTAATTTCCTCTACTGGAGGATACTAGGAGATGTTAAGGCCACCAGCCCATGGCTTCTTCCAAAAATCTGCCTTCACTAGCCCATCCTCACCCACCTGAGCCCCCCAGAGACCAAGTCCCTATTGTTTACCTCCAATATTCCAATGCAAGAGCTAGGGAGTGCAAAGAGATGCTAGATCCTAGTCCAAAAAGATCCTAGTCTAAAATGAAAAGCAGTCCTCTACACACCCTCCAGTTAGCCTGTGGACATCCTCGCCAAAAAAGTCTGTGGGTTCAAAATGATGCCATAAAAAACACAGGTGTGAAATGTACTGAGGGCTCTGAAACACACAGACATCACATCTGGCTTAGGAAGTCTCTTCAGTGCTGGAGGCTGAGAGATGAAGTATTAGTATTTCCCTGGACTGCAGATAATGTTACACCCTCTTCCTCCCCAGCTCCTCAAATCTGTACAATTCAGGAACCATTCCCAACAGGTAGTTTGTGTGAAGTTGCACATTTTGGGTGGGAAAGAGGATTTCCCACTGCAGACATACACATCTCTTCTGTGCCAAACAGTGCCTGTGCCAGAGAACAATCTCACACACAGCTTATGAACAGAGGCAGAGCCAAAAACGTCCCTGCTTTCCTGTATTCCTTCTTCCACCTGGAATGAATGAGGCCAAGTGAGAGTGCCATGGGCTAATCCTGCCCGAGCCCTGTGCTCTCCCTCCTCGCTGGTGTGTTTTGATTTGCAGAGCCTGTGCCTTGGCGGTGCATGGAGGACGTGAGCCCTGCGCTCCTGTTCCAGGACCAGCTCCAAACCAATACGTGCTTGCAAGCAAACCCACTCCCCACTCGGGGACAGATGACTCAAGCAAGAGCTCAGAAATATTTAACTCCTCTGTGCCAGGAGATTTTCCAGCACCAGGCGCAGAAGGAACAGGGTGCTGAGCAAAAGGCAAACTGCAATCAGCAGCTGTCTGTCTGAAGGGGAACAGATACTGCTGCCAAAAAAAGGATGTAAACCCAGGCTGTCTTACAACTGGAAGAGCATCAGCTCTTACCAATGCTTTAGTATACATTCTCCAAGAGGAATTACCTCTTACTACTCTCAACAATAAAATGAAGAAGCCTCTGCACTGTAGAATTAGCACATACTGAAAATATTTGAAAAGGACTGGCCAAAGCCAGCACGCAGGCAGAGTCAATTGTTGCAAAGTAAACAAGAAAACTACTTTCTTAAAAGCACCATCTGGTAAGGAGGTACCTCTGTGAAAGGAGAAGCTCGTGATTCAGATAGAGTTCTGAACGAAACCTTGTAACTGTCTACACAGCAAACAAAACACTTCAGTGTGTGAAGAGTGGGAGGCACATTTTTTTTAACAATTCCTTTACTTAGGGAAGTGTGATCAATTTGGGCCTCTCTAAGCAACACAAAACATACCAGAAAAAACAGAAGCTCTGAGTATAGACAAAATAATGCAAAAATGAGGGAAAATGGAAGATCTTTATGCACAATTAATCTGAGGAACGTGTTGATACACTGTGGTACCGAGATCACAATATTGCAGAATTACAGAAGGAATCGATTGTTTTTTATGAATGCCATGATTATGCCACATTACTTGCTCAAACTCAGGCCCTCCCTCAAATTCTATATATAAACTTGGAAAAGTGAAAATTTTCCAGGATTTATATAAGACTCAAATTGAGGGACTTGGAAGAAACATCTTGCCAGATTCATTTTTCCCATTCAATAATTTCTTGTGCTTTTCAAGTGTCTGCTAGTATTCAACATTGAGAAAGAACATTAGACTACTTGGAAAATGATCCAATTCTTATGGAGGATTTACTCTGCCTAGGTGTGAATGAGCTTAATCTTGAGATTCGTAAGTAAACCTGGTGTGGGGGAAGAGTCTTGATTCATAACAGCAAGCAAGGAAGAATAAAAATTTACTCTAAAGTAACTTCCTATCTTCCAAACAGTTTTTCCACAAATACACATAAGGTTTGGGAACACTGCACCTTAAGCAAACCAGGCTGGATACTTCAGCATTCACCTTTCCTCTGGAATTACTGTGGTCCCACCACAGAGCTCAGTTCCTGAGGTTCGGATGTTCCCTCATGTGCCCTCCTGCCCTCCACTTCCAGTAGAGACCAAGAAAAGAAAGAACCAGGAGGAGGGGGAAATTACACAGTGATTTCTGGTGCTGGGTAAGTAATTTCTGTTTTCTTGGAATACCTCTATTTGAATCTTGGTCTCCACTGGCAAATGAGCTTTGGGTCTACAACATAAGGCTTCACAGACTTACTTCAAAAGTTGATCTGAGAGTGCTCCACATGAAGAAGTGCCTGTAGAGAAGAGGGTCCTTTCCATAGTGTTTCTCTAAGTATGGGCAGTGCTCCAGGCAGCTGCATGAAGGTATCAGGAATGAAGTCAGCCTTTAGCAAAGCCCCTGATGCAGTTTAGGCTCAGGTGATGTGTACCCAAGTGGCAGAAAACAAATGAACCTTGACAGTGTTGTTACACCTCTCAATATAAGACCTGTTCTCTGTAACACACATCATCACTGGTGGTTTAACAGGAACTGATAAAAGCTGGTGGCAGGCTCAGATCTCCATGCAGCCTTATGGCGATAGATCTTCCCTGAACACAAACAGAATGGGGAAATCACACTGGTGCTGGGCCCTTGCCAGGTGGACTTCCATTCAGGCAACCAATGATCTTCCTCCTCCTGCCCAAGCCAAATAATTTCAGATGAAAGAAAATAAAGCTGGCACAGAGCAGTTAGGCATTTTCTGATACCAGGACTACTTAACCACTTTTATAGTTTTATAGCTAGTCTGTGTTCTCTTAGCCAACAAGGGCAACCAGCCAGCACTGAGGTACCCCAGCCACTGGCAGAAAACATGAGGTACTTGCTCCAGGGCAGGGCCAAGCTTGAAGTTGGATATCTCTACACTTATGATAATGAACACTGTATTTCCTTCCTCCTCCTGCTTCAAAATAATCTTTCTTTCCCTGCTAGATCTACTCTGATTTAAGAAGTCCTGCATCCTGAACCTGCTTTAGCCAGCAGAACTGGCAACTGAAGCCACCAGTCAGCAAAACCTTCCTGGGCTTCTGGCTTATTTACCTGTTCTCTTTTCTCCCTTGAAAAGAAAGCCAGTGGGTCAGCAAGGGAAGTACAAGATGTTGTGATGAGAAGGGGCAGGGAATCACAGGCAAGATTCAGGATAATGAGTAGTGAGTCTCCTGAGGGCTTCGTGAGCTGAACTGAGAGTAGGAGGATTTTGTGATGTTGTGAACAGAATGTTTACAGGATGTTGTTGATGGGATGAAGGGGCTACAGAGGGGTGCCTCCCTTTGGCTTTTGCTGTGGTTAAATACAAACTATACTCTTGGACACTTGTTGTATAGCATTCTCAACATGCCATCCTCAGGTTTGCATGGACACAGGCCTGTAACTTCAAAAGTTCCAGCTCTGCCTCTGGAGCATACTGGGTAGGGAAAAGGGGATCAGAGTTGTTTTCCTAACTTTGTGGTGAGGTTAACGAGCCTGACCCCAAAAAAAGCTTCTGTGTTCAAAATCCAAGTTCTTCCAGGAGCAAGGCTCCAATATGACTGCTGCACAAAAAGAGCAGCAGATGTTTATGAGAAAAAATGTAAGAAACATTTACAAGTGAAGGCATTTCTTCCATGGATGCATGAACTCCCAAATTTAGCAGACAAGGCAGAACCCCACATATGGCAGAATAGAGCTATAAAAGTTGTCAGCAAGTGATATTCATCTCGATTTAGAAACAACTTGTTCCTACCATGTAACGTAAATGCAATGGAAAACATGCTTGTCTTTTAGCTGCAAGTGCAGTAGGCAGTGTCATTAGAGGAACTAAGCAAAGTGCTGGCAGGGATTCACATTCTTTTTATTCTTTTTTGCACCTGATATTATCAGATTTTCTTCCGATCTTTCTTATTCTATTATTCAATAGGCAACAGCTTCAAGCAAGTGCTGTTAGACAGAATTAAGCAGCATTATTTTTGGTTACTGGTTTGATTAGAGTGATACAGGACAACAGAACACTAAGGTTTCCACATTCTTAAGAATGGCATTACTCAGGGAAGCAGGCACAGTCTGAGATGCTGCCTTTCCAGGGCTTGGTATCCATCTACTAGCAAAGGACATGCATAGTAAGTGGGGGGTGGTGTGGGGGGGAAGCTATTTACTAAATTCATGCAGTTACTTTACTTTTATTTTTCTCAAGTCTCAAGGAGCACAAGGATCTGGGTAATAAAAAAGAAACCTTGATAACCTCCTTTCTTTGGTGAAAGGAATGTTGTTTCAAAAAGCTGTTCTCCAGGGTATTGAAGCAGCTCCAGCAGCATTTACAGACACTTCCCCACACACTTGCAACCTAAAAGAGCAACCCTGTGATTGATGTTTGTATGCTCAGATGTTCAGTGAATACAGACACAAAGGTCAGTCAATCCAACACCAAGAGCAGGGGAAAAAAAAGGCTAATATTTACAAAAATGCCTTCACAGCAGTTTTGCTCCACAGCTTAGCTGGCAGGAAGATGTAACTGAGGAATGTGATATGTTTTCCACAATCTGGCTTGGCTTTTGCCTTCACACAACTCTGTGTTAGAGGACCATATCCTGAGTTGGGAGGAACCCATGAGGATCTTCAAAGTTTTGCTGCTGACCAGTGTCCCACCCCCCAATACACTGCTGCTAGCCATGTCCAGTTGCCTTGTTCTGGAACATTGCCTCCCTCACTGCACCCTGAAGGTATTTTATTTCACTGGGCTTAGACAATAAAGCATTTGTTATTCTTCATTGTAACCATGCATTTTTTAGAGCTTAGTCTATCAGGCCAGTCAGGTCATGCTTAGGGCTACAAAATAATCCAATAAGCTCCAAAAGGAAGAGCCCACTTCATGATCATACCCCATCTTTGTCACAATCCACTCCTGAGAAAGCTAAAGGTTCACCTCCTCCACCCTCCAGCCCTCACATTCACACCCAGTGCCACAGCCTGCCCTGGGTGCCCAGCAAACCTCACTGTGCCACAACCTCTGCAGCCTCCCCCACTTCCTTGCCCTGGGGCTAAAACAAGTGCCATGCAACTTATGAACCCCAGCATCTACCCACTGCTTCTGGGATGCCATCTGCTTCTTCAAGCCTCATGAAGCCAATTCCCAGCCCTTGGGCTCCTGTCAGGAAAATCAAACTATCACCCCTCTTCTGACAGCAGCACATCAGCGGCTTGTTTTGTTCAGACCTCAGCTCTAACTCATAGTCCTCATGGTGATAAAGCTTTCCCCATGAACTCACACTCTCATAAATTCAACCTGGTTTATTCCAAATATCACATAAATTAAACACATTTCCCATGAATATTGCAAATACACATGAAATGAACACTGCAATTTTTAAAAAAAGTTTTGGCTTTGTTTATGCAACAAGAAGTGCCAAATGTGGTTAGAACATGAACTTCTCCTGTATTTACTAGATACAAAAAGGTGCAGATTAATAATTTATATTTATACATATGTACACACTCCATTTCATTTCTAGCTTTAAAACAGTAAAAAATGGTTTCAAGTTTATCTACATTAAACATACTCATTTACATCTGGTCATAAGCCCCAGATAAGAGTTGATACAATCATTTCACAACTGCAAAATTAAGGCGCTACCAAAATACCAGTTCCACTAGTGTAAAATGTAACAGGAATAGAGTGTACAGCTTTCTATTTATCAATTTAAAAGTGGACTGGAGAACAAGGGAAAAGGAGCAGTAAGAAACATGACAAGTTCTACAGGTTAGAAGTACAAAGAGATCTTGATGACTATCAAATGAACATATTAAAATACAGTAGATAAAAGGCCTCAGTGGCAAACAATTAGTATGCTTCTGAAAGACAAAAAAGGTTAAAATATATATATATCATTTTGTAGCTTGAAATTTTACAGGTGAACAACAGGTGTAGAGGTAGAGGGATTTTTTTTTTTCTTTTTGGCCTCTTTACGATGTATAAAGAAGGGCCACATTCACCACAGTGAAAAGACTCATCATATATCCCAGCATCCTTGCTTGGACAGCAAGCAAGAAAAGTGTAATGAGCTAGAAAGGCAACAAATCCTGTCTATCTCTTCCAGGAGCTCAGCTCCAATGCTTCCACATGTACCTTGGCAACAAGTTACACACCTAAGCGCAGACTGGCTCTAATGTGGACATTTCCTCTAGAGAGCAACGAGACAGCTTTTCCCATGAGGTACTACTGGATGCTGCAGATATTATATGGCAGAGGTGATTTGGTAAAAATGAAACTGGTACTTCCCCTTAAAAAGCAAGTACCACAGGGCAGTGGTGATTTTATCTATTTATTAAAGCTCTGCTATTTGATCAGCATTCAATGTTTTGGAAGAAATGTCAGCTTTGGGCTGCTAATATTATTATTTGCATCCATACACAGACAATTCCTTTGTTGTTATCATTTGTCCAAAACATCAGTCACTGAAATATTCACAAACTGCTTTAAACCTTGACTAAAAAAAAATCCCTCTACAGTTCAGCTTTCTTTTCAATAACAATCACTCTGTTAACTATGCAGGCCTTCATGAACACAGTAATGTCACTTCCCATGTAGAATGTCTTTACACACTACAAAACAGCAGTAAACAACCTCTCATTTCAATAGGGTTTTCTGTCAGAAGTACCTCAAAAGTAGGTATCTTGAAAAAATCACTTTTGCAGAGAATATTAACATTAACATTTACTGAGGCAAAGCCAAAAAGACACTAACTAGCACCTTGATTTTTTTTTTTTTTCTTAAATGCACTCCTATCTGTAAAATTAAGCACATATAAGATCAGGGACCAGCAATATACAAGTATCATTAGCATCCTTTTCCAGCTAAACTAGTAATACTCAAAACTAGGCCAGACACACAAGCAAGAAGAATGAGTCTTGAAGAAATACACAGCATGGAAAGGAATGGGAAGAACAGGAAGCTAAACAGAAAGGATTGTGAGATCAAATACAGTCCATCTTCTGGTCCGAGAATTAGTTTGTGAAATCACCCTTCAGTAGCTCAGCTGACAGTCGGCTGAAGACCTACTGACTTCTGACATTTCCTCCCCACAAATACAACAATTCCTTTATAATTCAGTGAATTCCTCTTCATCATCTTCAAATCCTGGAGGAAATGCATTCAACTTGAATTTTGAGTATTTTGGTGGTGGTAGCAGAACTTGCAGAAGGCTACTGTAGAGGTTATGACATCATTGCTTGTACATTATGCACTTCACAATTTAGAGAATATACTTACAGACTACTTAAATAGAAAAGGCGTGTTCAAGGTAAAGGCAGTTACAGTACATTCAGGGTATGTTACAGAAACCATTTGTGGTAGTCATTTGCCAAAAGGAAAAAAAACAGAATTTTTGTTTCCTAGACCACGGAGGTTATAACGACAATACCCAAAGAGAGCAGGTAATATATCCCAGTAACTGCATTTTAATGCAGTCTTCTTCCAGAATTCATGTACAAAATGGGAAAAAAAGTTTAAATACCTCTTCATTGACAAATAAGGAGAAAATAACTAAAAAAGAAACCAGGCACTTTGACCATTTAGGTAAGCAGCCATCTCTTCTTACCAGACTTCTGCACATGAACAAGTCTTTACATTGGTCTTGCTATGCTTGCAGCACATGGAGATTCAAGTCAACTTTTTTTCCCTGTTGGTAGTATCAGTTCTAGTTATAGGAAACTATGCCAATTGAATTGGTAACACTGAGTTATTTCATTGGCAGTTGAGCGTATGTTGATCATTTGACTGACAAGCGATCAATTTAATAGCTATCAAAGTTAGATAACAACAAAACAATACATAAAAAATAATCAAAGAGACAAATGAAGGCTAACACCTGACTGAAGCTTGCATTGAGACTTGCCTTTATAGGTTCTGTTTGTGACTCCTTTCACGGTGTTACTGTGGACTGATTTCCATCACATACAGCAACTGGTACTAAACTACAATACTTTCGGGTTTGAAACACGTTCAGTAGAGACCACCCCAGCATAATGGGAGGTGAGCATGACACTGCAGGAAGGAGGACATGGAAACCTCCCCACCTTTCATCCTTGCTGGTTGCACTCATAGAGCAGGTGTTCAGAGTAAACTGCAGCATGCCTCCCTTGTACTTGGGGTGAAATCATTATTTCACAGCAGTGTTTATCATACTTTAGAGAGCGGCTTGGTTTGAATTTAACAGTAAGACTGGCTAGGATTACTTTGGGTTTTCTCTTCAAAGAAACCTAAGTACATACTTCCAAACATTTTGTATATACTTATTCTGCTACAACATGTAAATCACAAAGGAGGGATTACCTACGGCTACCAAATAGCGTGCTTATTCAGTAGCTATTATTCTTTCTGATAAACATCCTCAGATGCCTTGACTACAAATGGCTTAACCTGTTTTTTCTTCAGACTGTTATTTGCTGAAGAGAGAGAGAGGGAGATGTGGGAGTATGACAGACTGCCTTCCAATTCACTAACAGAGAGTACTGTTGGTTATAGTCCTTGTGCATACTTCTGCTGGGCAGCGTAACTCCTCTTCTGTTCACTACCTTCAAGAAAGTCTAGAAAACACCTCTTCAATCCACTGTCCAGTTTCCTCTTCCTACTGAGTGAAAATCCACATCACATGCAGGCCAATGGCGCTACTCTAGTACTTAACTCTCTTGGCTAGAAACATCAATGCTATCTAAGTACTTTGAAGCAACTATCCACATCCATCAGCTACATTCTAAATGTAGCACAGCTCTGTAGAGGCTCAGTTTTCACCAGGACAACAGGAGAATGTGCAAGGTTTGGTGAATACCCAGATAACAAACCGATGCAATCAATGGATGCAGGACACAGTCAGAAAGGGCTGTTCCTTCTTGAAAGGATCTTAAAAAAATACAAAAAACAACCCCTCCCCTTTGCCCTCCCCCAGAACAACCTGTTATGAGATGTTTTTGGTGCCCATTCACAACACAAGTCCATGTTATCTGGGTCTTTTGCGAGTCACAAATATCAATACGCGCCTGATGGCGATTAGACGATCTTTCAGGGAGGTCATAGCCAATATAGCCAGCTGAGCTCTGTTTTCCAGAGGCAACACTGCCAAGAGCCACCAGTACCAGGCAGGACCACTGGGGTTGCTCTGCGAAAGGATGGAAAAACATGCAGTTATGTATTCACCAGCCCAGGCCCATGAAGATCATCTTCCTTCTCACCTTCTATTTGCTAGGGAAGTCACCACAAAACAAGCAACAACTGAACACTTAATTGCAGGTGTTCTCTTTATCTGTATACACCATTAGGTATCTCTTCAGCTACCAAATTATAGAGGTGTATTGTTTACCATGCTTCATGCCAAAACACCAAAATTGGCTAAAAAACAGTCTAGAATGTACAAAACCACAGCAAAAAAAACTGTCAGAGAACAGTCTAGTGTTAAAATTCTGTGTAGAATAAGGCTGCATAAGTAGGCAGGTTTTATTACCTGTGGCTCTGGTTCTTTTCCTGGCATAGATCCGAAATGATTGAGAATTTGCGCTTTCATGTTGTCTTTAAGAGAAGTGAACCAGGCAACAGCTTGATCATAGACTGAATCATGAAGGCGAACAAGTTCTTCATATTCTGGTCCTTCAACCTTATTGTTAAAAGAAGGGAGATGGAACAAAACAGGTTTGATACTGTGGAGTCCACATGCTTCCCCCAGAAGCAAACTAAGCAAAATAATGCAGTGACTACAGCTGTTCAGATCTCCTTATCTAAACCAACTGTGCCTAAGTCTCATATTTCAAACCTGTTATGCTGGAGTCTTTTCACCCTCCCCTAGGTGTTCTGAAGTGATATTTCTTGGAGCAGTAACTGCCTGACTAGTATCCATTCCTAAATGCTGGCATACTAGAGGAATAGGCTCTCTAATCCTGAGACATATTTATCATCTCAAACCCATAATCTTGAGTCCCTGTCACAGAATGACCTCTGGACAGTGGTACATCATCTGGCAAAACAAAACAAACACTACTGCCACCGAGCACAGAGACGGGGGGGGGCTACAGCACTTAAGAGACCAGCACTATTTTATAGAAGTGTTAAGGCCATGGTAGGACAGCCAAGGAGAAGGAGGAGGGTAGACACCCGGGCAGGCAGGAAGCAGGGAAAGTGATCCTTTCCCAATACCAGAAACAGCCATGAAGAAACACCCTCATTGAAGCAGAGAGTTTTAGTTGCACAGGCCTACTATAGCTATTGGGAAAAAAAAATAAAAAGCATAAGCAAAAACCACTACAAATTGGTGATTTGTGGGGTTTTTTGGGAGGTTTTGATTCTGGATTTTTGTTTGGGGTGGCTTGGGTGTTTTTCCCCTTTAATCCCCTTTAACATGTGCACATCACATACGTGATTTCACCTATGCTACTCACTCAGATACACATTTGATCTAGCTGCTCTGGATGCCCTTCACAATCAAGGAGAAGCAGTTCTAGAGAGCAATTAATCTCATCTTAAGGTAAGTATCTAAGAGCATATAAAACAGATATCTTTGGACTGAGATTTTTGACCATCAGACATATCATGGATGTAGGGCACTGAACAGACACCAACCTCCAATGTGAGACAAGGTAAATCTCACTCTAATTATGAAGAGGTGGATCTCTGACACCATCCAAAAAGTGCCTGTATACCTGACTTCCACTACGCTTCACTAGGGATTTAAACGGAGCACAGCCCTCACTCTGAGCAGACTGCCTATTCCATCCTTTCACAGCCAGGGGCACCTCCATGAGCTCAACCTTTTGTGCCCTGGCAAACAACTGCATCACCCTGCACAGGTCAGAAAAGCACTGCTAAGGTTTTACAGACTTTCACTTGAACTGTGAGAGTGCACTAGAGCTGTATGACCAAACTGACTTCATCAACTGGCAGGAGATTACTGCTAAGCTCAATTTTAACAGCTACCAAGGTTTTAGGGACACAGTCTGCAGATGATCCAGAAAGCGCGGCCAAA
>VZTT01021196.1:47984-58370 GCA_013400855.1 Buphagus erythrorhynchus
GAGGGCTTGGATGTACAGAGTTTGTGAACACTGCTGGATGGCATTATACAAGTATGCCAGTGTTCAAGGCCAGGCTGGACAATGCCTTGAGCACCCCAATCCAGTGGTCTAGTGGAAAGTGTCCCAGCCCATGGGACTAGATGATCCTAAAGGTCCCTTCCAACTCCTAACATTTTGATTCTACACTATAATAATAGTCAAGTTTATTTTTTCAATTAAAAAAAAAAAACAAACAAAATAACCCAAAGAAACAACCCTAAAAGAAAAAGCTGCACAATAGTCAAAAGTTTGTTTTAAAATAATGCACCCTTTCTTCTGGAGATAAAGAGCAGGGGAAAAAAGATTTTTTTGTAAAATGACTTATTATTTCAGGCCAAATTAAAAAAGAAAAGCGTAGAAAATTTTACTGTTTCCACAATACCAGCAGATGGCATTTTGTGAATCCAACTCCTCCTGGGAATCTACAGCTGCACAGCAAAATTTATGTTCTTGTCAGCATCAGGGATGCAGTACTGAGGCTCCCAGGATCTGCGGCTCCGGGCAGCTGGGACACAGGGACTTCCTCCAAGACACAAGTCCTGGAAGTCTTCCCAGGCATCTCCCTTCCCCCCAGCCATAATCCCACTGTACCAGACAAAACCCTGGCCCATACAGGGCCCAGAGCAAAGGCATGTTTGGATCTTTGCCTCCTGGACCCTCCTTTGGACCACCAAATACTGCCTACCCTGAATGTAGCTGTCAGCTTGGATTTCTTCAAAATCATTAATTTTCCTCTCACACCATGTTTGTGCTCATCTTCACATTTGTGATAATGTGCTTTTACTTATGCAGAAGCTATCACCCAAAATTACTTTTCTATATGCCCCAGGTTTTTTTTTCTATATGCATTCAAGTTTCTTAAAAAACTATTCTGTTGAGTTCAGGAGGCTGGTAGGAGAACAGAGCTCCCCAAAATCTCCTTGTGCCTGGACGGCAGTTGAGGGAATTATGAGAATTTGCCCAACTGACTGAAGATGATGATAGAAGTTTTACTGTAATAAACTACACTGTGATTTCTTCCAGGAACTCAGAAAAGAAAGAACAAGTTTAAAGTTGCTAGAACTCTCTATCTCTCCTTATCTGACAATTCTTCCTAGAAAATTGCATCTTATTCACCCCTATTTCAATACTAAGCATATTTCCTGAAGGCATGAGCAGAATTGAAATAGTGTCACCACAAACACCTTTCAGTCTTGCTTTTAAGAGTCAGCCTGCACAGTTTTTCAGCAGAAACTTCTCTCACATTTTAAAGAAATTTCTGCCCTGGAGAGAGAAAGAAACTTGGCTTGTTTTGCTACACTATGCATTTAGTTCTGAACAATTCAGTATTGAAAGCCTTTTAATAAGCTTGAAAAATAATATGAAACATACATTTTCATTTCAGTGAGAAATTAGCAAGTTTTAGCAATTAACTGAATAGCAAATTAGCTTTTCACCTCCAACTTCATGTAAGCATGACAAGTCCACCCACAAAAAATGAATGCACAGGGTTGTTTGGTAGGGAAATAGGGGGCGGCAAAGAGAAAGGTGCAGTTTAGAAAATAAAATAATTAGCAGAAGTAGTAAAGACATTCAGGACTTTAAAATAAAATTTCATTTCACAGCAAAGATGAAAACCAGGGTCAGCTTCCCAAACCTGATTAAGGGTGCAACGAACATGACCACATACTTGCAATCAGCAAACTCACGTTTTCTAAATCATCAGTTCACCTTAACTGGATTAACAACTGGACTTTAAAAAGTATACATATTTTCAGAATATCATGGCTTTTCCTCCTTGCATTTACATCACTGCCATCTTCCTGAAGTGAAGTAATCAAAGACCCCAGAGAAAATGTGCAAGAGCTTTTAGTGCAGAGAGAATGCAATAGAAGATGGCTCTTCCTCCAGAAGTCTACCCAGCACCCTACCACAGCACTTAAAAGGCAGGCACTTGTGAACAGGACTTGCAGGTAAATGGAACACCCATTTCCCCTGGGGGACACCAAGGGACCAACAGGAGCAGACAGCAGTGTATGGCCTTAGGTACTCTTGAAATGGGCTGTGGTGAGGATGAGGAGCACAGGGCACCACCATCCTCCACTTGGGGCCTGTGCCACCAATTTTTAGGAAGATGTAATTTTAAGATTTATACTACTTTCTCTCAGGTCTCTGTATTTTGCTGTTCAAAAGCCCAGGTTTAAGAACACAGCTCGTGCAGTGTGCTGAACAAAATGCTTGAGATTCTCAGCAGTTTTATTTCAGGCTCAGTAAGTCCTCAGCTAGGAAGCTCCATATTCTATTTGAAGCTGGACTGTCATCGCTGCTAAGCACAGCTAATCACTATTCCCATCATTAGTCAGGAGAAACACCGTAAAGGAAGTTGTATGCTACCCAGAAGAGCTGCTACAGATGATGCAGCTAACTTTGCATCCTTGCTTTTGTACTGTAGCTCTGGTCTCATGAGGCAGAAGCATGCCAATTACATTACATTATATTATTACAAATTAATGTATTACCAATTACATTAACCTACAGTTTAGTTTGCATGTCCACAACTTCAAAACCAATGACAACCTTCTTTCCAAATGCATTAGTCAGGAATTGCAGCAGCAGCAAAAGTCCCAAATTCAAGAACGTCCAAGCATACAGCTAATATATTACATTATAGTATAATATATTAGATTATTGCTTCCTCCTATGCAAATCCTAATCTTTCAACACTCTGCTAGATGCCTGCTAGTCTTTCCAGGTAATATAGCATGAAACACACTCTTCCTGTATTTTCAGTTCCCACTCTACCCTTTGGACATTTGGGCTGCTTCACGTGATGCACCCCAAGTCCACCTATGGCCTCTTGGCACTAGTATAATAAAAGCAGTAAGTACACAAATATGACTCATTTTCCAATGCTAATTCACCCAGCATTTAGTTAATGGGAAAGGTTTCCTACCTTCCCATTTCCAAGCCTCAGTCAGAATGGAATTATCCTCTCAAACAGCAGGTGAAGAGACTGCCCCAAATCAAGATATCTATGGACTAAAGCATGATATAACAAGCAATATTCAAAACCAAAACAAAAAACCTCAGGGGGTCAACCCCCTGTCAGATCTCCAAGTACCCAAGGAAAAGTTCTGATCTTCCCAAAGAAACAGGGACCTATGCTAGGTGCAAAAGAACCTGTGATTGCAAGGAGACTCCAAAGACACCACTGTATTTTGCAGACAGGTGGGACCAGCCAAGCAGGTCTCCTGTGATCACAGTTTAGTAAGATGAATTTACAGCCAGATATTCTATCATAAAACTACTTTACCAGTAACAACCTAGTTGCCTTTTTTAACATGATTAGTAAATAAGCTACATTTTACAAGTTACTCTTTAGGTCTTTATAAGCTCCTTTTCTTTAAAGCTTGTTTCAAAAATTGTAACTTTTGCAAAAAGAATCCTCTTGTTTCTCAACTAATACCTCACTCCTTCTGTCCTTAAATAGAGCTGATCACTTAATACATTTGCAAGAAAGGAGTACTGCAATACCCTACTAATTTTAAGATAAGGAAGCACAAGTCAGTTCTGTAAATGTCTTCTTTCAAAAGCAAAAGACATTCTGTTATACTTTATCAAAGAAAAAAAGAAGAGCATGCTGCTTGAAGAGACCTCAAAAATTCTTCAGACTTTGCTAAGTAGGTATAGTTTCATTCTCAAGATTGCTGAAGTAGTTCAACTATTTATAGGAAATTACATCTGGGTTGCATACATGAAGGGAGGGGGGAAATACAGTTTTGTACCATTTAAGATGGGTAAGTTACGTGAGCAGTGTTAATTACTTTAAAAGAAAAACACACAAAAACCCAAAAACCTACAGCAAGACTGTCTACCACACAGCATGATGCCTCCTTCCCTTGGCCAGTGATGAATAAGCCTCCTGATCACCTTGGCTCTCTCTGGTCTTGAAGCTCGGCAATTCCTTTGCCTTCAGCAGACCCTTTGCAAGCAGGCAAAAACTTCCAGACATCCAACTACAGGACCTGAGCACTCAACCACAAGCTCTCTACAAACCAAGAGTAACATGAGCTTCTCCTCCAAATGACTTGACATGTTTCCAGTGCTGACATACATGAAGTATTTACTACTATTTTTCAAGCAGGGGGAGAAGGGGGTGGGGACATGGGGCAGGGGAGGCACTGAGGGGCAGAACTCTGCAAAACATTTCAAGTTTAAAAATAACTCTGGGATTACTGCAACAGTCTCTAGGTAACCTAGACTCCTAGCTTTACACGTTTTTCTGTCCATGCAGAACAGAGCAAAGAGGTTTTGGAGACACACTTTAAGCGGATTCCAAGACACGATTTTACAGAGGGATAGGAAAGTTCCTTTTTTAGCACAACTCCTCTAAGCAGCAAGTAACTACTATTTTTTGTAGCAGGTAATTTCAGAAACATTACCTCTCATTCTTCTCTTACAGAAACTACCTCTCATTCTTCTCTTAAAGTCACCTTACTTTAGGAGTTACAAAATTAAATATTCTTCTGATAAATTATTAAAATGACTGAACCAGTTGCTGTTGCAAGAGTCATGACAGCTGTCTACCATGGCTTTCTTGTTGTTTTTGCTAAATGGCTGGTACATCAAAGACTGACTTTACTACTGCAAACAGGAAACTGTACCCAAGACCCTGTGAGGAAGGAAGATTTGGCCAACATCTTTTCTACCCTATCTGGAATAGACAAATGACCCTATCTTTTAATAGCAGCCTTCTAGAAATGATGTACAAAAGAAGAGACCATTAAAGTGTTCTAATAAGTATAATACACATACAGGCACATGTGGATGCTCTCTAGCAGTTTTCTTTGAACGAGACTTCGGTGCAAGCGCACCATTAACAAGGGTACAACCTTAGAAAATGACAGAATTAATAAAATGCATACGATGGCATCAGCCACCTCTACAAAAATTTAAGCACAGCTCTCTCTAAAGACAGCTCAGTAGCTTCCCTTTACAGATCAGGACTCTTCTTTGCTTCTTCTGACCCTCGACCCAGGACTAACAGAGAAATCCATCACTGGTCAGGAGTGCAGTAGGAAAGCACCTGAAGGCTGTCCCATCAGTGCACCAAGAAATTCTGATCAGCCTTTCCCCTCCCTTATCTGAAACAACTTAGACAAAGACATAGAAGGAAAATGCCCAAGCCAAGCAAATTATTTCTGGGGAATGGCAGAACGTTTGCACACACTTATCTTACGGCTGTAAGCACTCAGTCTAAGAGTGCTCCAAGAATGCTTGGCTGGAAGTTTACCTGCGCCATGCTCTCCAGGAAGGAGTGCAACCCCACAATCTGTCATTTACCTCGCAGGAAAATCTACAGCAGTTGCTCTTGAATCAACTCACATTGAAGGTCTGTAGCTTCCTTTGCGTCTTTTTTCTACTGCCTCCTAGCCTGCCCCACCCCCTTAATTCAATTCTTACAAAGGGAGAATTTGGAAGGCATCAGATAAATTTCCATTAATTGCTTGAACACAAAAGTAATTAGTGTTGAGTGGCCACAATAAGCTGTCTTTTGGATCAGACTAATTTATGGTGATCATTCACTGGGAAGAGGGGGGAGGGTTCTCCAAGGTCTGGCCAAGAGAGCAGATTCTCCTCTTTCCACCAAAGCTCAGGAAAGCTTCTGCATTTTGTTTCTAGCAACACCACAACCACCACCCCATGGGCCAGAGGTCAGTGAGCAGCTCTCCACTCCAGGGACTGGAGACAGAGCACCCCCAGCACCCACACAGCAGCATCTCCCTTGCTTGCCCCGAAGGACTGCAACCTCTGACACTACTTTGGGCTTGGTACAAACTCACCTCCTCTTCTTGGCCTTTCCTACACCATCCCTTATCCACTTGAAGCAAAGATCTACACAGACAGATGGAAAGTGCAAAGAAGCCTTTTCTTCCGAAGTCCTCAGTCTTTCACTGTGTTTTGAAAACTCTATGGTACAGCTGAGCTCGATGGCCTACATGCTCATTCTGGAAACCCTGGCAGGGGTGGAACTAAAATCCTAGGTAATGTGAGAGGCTGCATGCATTAGCTATCTCCCCATGCCCCAGGACAAACATATTTCTGCTCAGAAAGAGTCCATCACACTAGAAGTAAACACAACGACTTTGAGTGTTTGCTGAGCTCTTACAGCTCTCCAGAAAAAGTGATCTTCTAAGCCGGAAACTTCACAGCAGTGGGTAACTACACACCGAAGCCAACATGTCTCATGTAGAAACACTGTGTCCTGGAATGCCAGGGTCCAGATAGATGTGTGATAAATGCGATTTGTGCTAACTAAATTGTAACTATATCAGCATAATTGTACTCATATCAATAGCAAATAATTGTTACAAAGCAAAAAAGGCAATGGTGAGACAAAGCAGATGGAATCCTCCAGATGTTAGGTGGGAGTAGTAGAAGGATGTAGGTTTGATAAGCAGCAGCTAGAAATAAAAAGTTTCGACCTTGGAATGGGCCAAATTGGGATGATTCCAGGCATGGAACTTGAATAAGGTTTTATTGTGGGAACATATGCTTAGCTACATAACCCCAAGCTTAGTGCACTTGCGCTACCTGCAAGGTTACATAGCGGACACTGATGAAGACAAGAGAGCCTTCATCAGAAATAAGATCCCCAAAAGCATGAGAGACTCCTAACTACTAGTAGAGCATGTGCAACACAACACAGTGACATAGATTGTAGGAATAGAAACTAGGAGAAGCTTTCCAGAAAATTCTGTATTAATATGTATTAGCATACAGTATATAAGTGGGATTTTTGGCTTGATTGTTTGGTACGTGAGGAAGGGTGGGCCCCTCCCCGTACCCCTGGTCAGCTTTGCTTGTGCTTTATACGAACCTCAATTATACTAAATTACTCACTGCCAAACTTTGTATATACTCAAATATATGTATCTAATATACTTTGATTGTATTCGTTTATATACAATTGTTGCTATTAAAAAAAATTGCTGCTAAATTTAATCTTGTCTGATAAACTGGACAAATAGAACATCATTTGTAACAGATGTGTGCCACCCTCAGGGCTGGGACCCAACTGCACAGCACACCACAAGCACACAAGCAGATGCTCCATCACACCACAGGAGCCAGGGCAGGCTCACCCCTCCACACCCGAAGAAGCTCACTAGAGATTAGGGTCAGGTGGGCACAACAGGGTCACAGCCCTTCCCAGCAGAGCCACAGCCCTGTGGGCAGGTTTGAGAGACCACCCAAGACCTGCAACTGCTGACACAGCCCAGGAAACAAAACCTCTAAAAACAGCAGCAACAGGAGCCACAGAACTACACCCCTGGGCTTTGTATCTCTCCCTGAGCAGACATCTTCAGGTTTATTTACAGGAAAGGCACAGGATGCTAACAGTTTGTCTCAGTACAAAGGCACAGAGAAATTCTGGCTTAAGGCACGACCCAAGACCGCCCCAAACTTCTCACACTCTGCATACATGTTGTCTAATGAATGTATCCTCATCCCAATGAGAGCTTCAACTCTTTTAGAGCTGTACTTGGGAAAAGCTCTATTCACAATCTTCCCAAATGAAGCAACAGCAAGCTGCTGCCTCTGTAACTGAGAGCTGCTTTGGAGAAATTAAAAAAAAAAAAAAAAAAAGAAAAAAAATCAAAGCTAGAACACACTCCCAAAAGCACATCCTCAAAATACATTAATTTGCCACTGAAATCCAGCTTACTCTAACTTCAGGCACACAGCCTAAGGAGTCTGTATGCCTGGACAGAAGGAAATGACTCTACCCCTCCCAAGCACAGTCTCTCCAGAGAGTATCTCCATCAGAGAGAGAGCAGCAGGTGAAAGAAAAAAGGGCGCAGAAAGCACATACTGCAGAAAAAGGCCCCAAATCCAAATAAACAAAAGAAAACAACCCCACAAACAAAGCAATCCTGCACACATATAACATACATTTCGGTTTAATTAACCTAGGAGTCCAGACAATCAAAAGACTAGTTAGAAGAGAAGGGATGTCAGAGAGGAAGCCCACCTCTGATCCTCAAACAAATGAAATTCAGAAATCTGGGGTAACGGCCATGAGACCAACATTTGTACAATACTTGATATTATGATGGCTGAACAGCATAAAGCTTGGCACAAAAAAACAATCCATCTGGAAACAAATGCTTTCTTTCAAGCAGCTTGACATGTGCTTGCTTTGAAGCTGTGGTAATTAGATACTGTACAATAATGGAGGATCTATTACAATGTCTATAGCAGCAAAAAAAAAAAGGCAGTGACTTTGTATAAAACAGCAGAGATCGCATCTCAAGAGTACTGGAAGGATCAAATAGCAAAGCTCCCCGCTCAGCCACACCTGAATCCATAGCAGACTACGGGAGTGAGCATGGGAGCAGCAGTGTTGTTGCAGATGTGATAGTTAAGGACAAAAGAGCAATATACTCACTAAGAGTATGAGTTTGTAAGACTACAACTGTTCAACTGGAAAAAGTTGACAACTTGAAGGCATGTAGACCTCTTCCCAGGCCTGAAATACGTACCAGACATCCCAGATTGCACCAGAAATGTAATTCAAGAATTGAAGCACCTTGAGAACTGAAGTGTGAATAAGGAGAAGGTCACAATCAGAACGAGCAAACTGATATGAGAACTTGCTGCTTTAATATTGCATCACACAAAGCTAGCTGTAACGAATGGAGTAGGAAAGTGTTCCATAAAAAGCACCAGTAAAAAAATCCTACTGAAGTGTGTGTACTGCCAAGAAACCTGGAATTTTACCTAACTTTATACTACAATTGTATAATCAATGTGTTCATATGCCTTCAGATGCCACAAAGAAATTTTAGTGATATCCAGGCCCTTGACACTCAATAGCAATACACAAGCATTTTGAGGTTGTAAAAAGCACTTATCTTCTCACACATTAGAATTGTGTTCAGCCGGGAGTAGAGGAAACTGAGGGGACACCTCATCACAATTCACAGCTTCCTGACAAAGGGAAGTGGAGGGCCAGACACTGATCTCTTTTCTCTGGTGACAAGGAATAGGACCTGAGGAAACAGCATGAAGCTGAGTCTGGGAAGGTTTAGGTTGGATTTTAGGCAAAGATTTTTCACCCAGTGGGTGGCTGGGCACTGGAACAGGCTCCCCAGGAAAATGGTCATAGCCACAAGCTTGACAGAGTCCAGGAAGCTTTTGGACAATACTCTCAGGCACATAGTGTGACTCTTAGGGCTGTCCTGCGCATTTAAGTCACCCATATGCTAACATTTATATACTGAGCAGTTAGAAAAGAGCTGTGGGGTTTTTTTCTCCTTATTTACCATGATATTTGGCTGGAAAACAAGAAGGCAACTCCCGCATGCTGAAAAGCAGTACCTGATGAACATGTGGCAAGAATTTAAGAACATGAGGCTCATACACAGCAGTTCAATTTGTGAGAAACAGCACTGTCACACACAAAACACCAAAAAATATGATGGGCTGGGTGCATGAGCTGCCCTTCATCAGCAGGGATTTGGATCCACTACAGGGAAGTTACGACATGTAAGCCTATGGCTTTTGGATTTCAAAAGCTAGCAAGATACCTGTTATTATTTCCAATTCCAATTTTATTAAAAAGAAAAAAATTCAACTCCACTGACAGAGTGAGGACTTTCTGAACGGATTCCCAGGCTGCTTGGGAAATCACTGAAGACAGAAATAAGGACACTGCAAAGGAGTTGAGACCCTGATGCACAACAGCCATGGTTGGAGATTGTACTCCAGGGACAGGAAGGAGAACGATATCTGCTGTGTGAGAACACCAGCAGCACACCACAGTCCTCCCTCTCTTTTCACCCCCATTCAGACACATCAGCAAGAAGCAGAGACAACAGTGAGAAATAGCTCTATAAAAACCACTTAAAAATTAATTTCATTGATGAGATGCTATTTTCCCCAGCAGTAGGACTCTGAACCCAAAACATTAGGAGGCTTCCCTACTGAAAACTCACCGTATCCACCAGTGACCTACATTAAGCCTCTCTCCTCTCCGCTTCACCTTCCTTCCTGGGCTCCATCCTGCCCTATTTTAATAGGGATTACTACAGCTAAACCACATAATAGTTTTATAAGGACACTCAGCTAGGACTGAAAACTTATCACATCTAGCTGGAAAAGTGGAAGAAATAGCAGAAGTAACGGTTTCCACAGCCAGCATCAGCTGTGAGGAGATAGTATACTATGCTATCCCATCCCAAACTCTTCTATCTCCTATGCCTACCATGAAACCGTGGCAAAAAATGAAAGTGAGACAAGGACTGGTGTAACGGTGAAATTGTTTCTCTCCACAGCAAAAGAAATTTAAAAAAAAAAAAAAAA
>VZTT01021196.1:60623-72273 GCA_013400855.1 Buphagus erythrorhynchus
CGCCGCGCCCGCACGTGCGCCCGGTCCGGCGGCGGCTCCCGGCGGGAGCGGGGCCGGGGGGGCTTCCGCCGTGCGGCTCCTGCCGAGCTCAGCCTCTTCCTTCCCGTTTCCTGGTGCCCGGTGTTAACCGCTTCCTCGCCGCGGCTGCCGGACCCTCCTGTCCCGTCCTGTCCCGTCCCGCCGTGCGCCTGGACCCCCTCGGTGCCTCCCCGCCGCCAGGCGCGCCTCTCCGCCAGCAGCACCGCACCGGCTGGGTCGGGGAGCGATATCGGTTGTTTGTTTTTACGTCTCTGGCCCTCGAGAAAGCAGGTACTTACCGTCTCTTAAATAAATAAATACACAAATAAAAAATAATAACATTTCCCAAACCCCACAACTGTTAGGGAAAAAATCCTTTTCTTTAAGTGGCAGCCTCGCCAGCACAGCTTGGGATCCACGAGTCGTGCTGAGCGCTGGCTTGTGCATCGGCAGCAACAATAAAGATAATGCAGCTGGAAGTTAGTTAATCATGCGTGAGTCAGAGAGGAATCCAACTTGCTCCGCAGGAATAACAGGAGCGGTAAAAAAAAGTTAGGCAACGTTTATTTTAGACACAGCTGTAAACAAACCGCTCTGAGAAGCGGAAAGCCTGTCAATCCAATGGGGAGATACCCATGTCCAGCTGCTTTTTGGACTGCAGCTGGACAGCAGAGGGTATTTTTGGCTTTGCCTCTCTCCTGCTAGGCCTCTGGCCCTCAACTAATGGTCTCAGCCCACATCAGGAAAATCTCATTCATTAACTATTGTACCAAATAGTCTTTATACTATGAAAGTCTATTGATTTTCTAAATAGTGTGGCATTAACTTTCATGAGATGTATGTGGTTGATGTCATACACTGCACAGTCAGGCTTAAGTTAGCATCAGTATTCATGGTGGAGTAAGCATGACCAAAGGACCCCAGCTACCAGCAAGGAACAGGACCTTTGTTTCTCAGATCCTCAAGCCATTCATGACAGATGAAGGATTCCCCTCAACTACCAAGATAGCCCAGCCATCCTAGCCCCTCCAGCACCTCTGAAACCCACCTCTTACCTTTTATCATAGATTAGAAACTGTAGCAAGACTGACTCCGGGGTGTCTATAGCAATAAAGAAGCGGGTGGATGATGGCTATATATTATGAATGACGTTCTATTTGTCCAGTTTATCAGACAACAAGATTAAATTTAGCAGCAATTTTTTTTAATAGCAACAATTGTATATAAATGAATACAATCAAAGTATATTAGATACATATATCTGAGTATATACAAAGTTTGGCAGTGAGTAATTTAGTATAATGGAGGTTCGTATAAAGCATAAGCAAAACCGACCGGGGATACGGGGAGGGGCCTGCTCTTCCTCACCAAACAATCAAGCCAAAAATCCCACTTATATACTGTATGCTAATACATATTAATACAGAATTTTCTGGAAAGCTCCTCCTAGTTTCTGTTCCTACAATCTAAGTCACTGTGTTGTGTTGCACATGCTCTACTAGTAGTTAGGAGTCTCTCATGCTTTCGGGGATCTTATTTCCGATGAAGGCTCTTTGTCTTCATCAGTGTCCGCTATGTAACCTTGCAGGTAGCACAAGTGCAGTAAGCTTGGGGTTATGTAGCTAAGCATATGTTCCCACAATAAAACCTTATTCAAGTTCCATGCCTGGAATCATCCCAATTTGGCCCATTCCAAGGTCGAAACTTTTTATTTCTAGCTGCTGCTTATCAAACCTACATTCTTCTACTACTCCCACCTAACATCTGGAGGATTCCATCTGCTTTGTCTCACCATTTCCTTTTTTGCTTTGTAACAATTATTTGCTATTGATATGAGTACAATTTTGCTAATATAGTTACAATTTAGTTAGCATGAATCACATCACACTATAGAAGTATTGTTGGTTTTCAGAACAGTAACGTTAGCAAGAAGTTGCTCCACGACTTACCCATTTTACACTGTTAGTGTTTCTAACAGTTGATTCTTTGAGCAACACTCACAGGTCCAACAATCCTACCATCCTCCTTGGCTCAAGGTTTCTACCCAGAAGGTGACCTTGGCATCCTGTTAGTATTTCATCATTCCCTTTCTTGACACATTCACTTGGAATTAAGATGGGATGGAATCCCATTCCCATTTTATCTAAGTCACTTAGGGATGTTATTCATAGCATAGAGGACAGAAACACTGTGGCTCATTCTATTCTGTGGTATCAAGGACAAGCCATGGAATCTTGGATAGACGATGAAAATGTGGACTCACTGCTTGAGCCAGCCCACAGCATTATTCTCTCATACCTATGACCCCACTAAGGAGCAGCAGCATTTTTGCTGACTGCCCCCATCCCACTCATCTGATGATTAGGCTCTTTGGCTGGCAACTCCCCAGCAGCCCTCCTTGCTTTCCTGTGGAAGAAGATAGCAGGCAAGTCCATCCTGCCACGCCACTTTTCCTCACGTGTCTTTGGACTGCTGTGTGAAGGCCCTTCAGCTCCATCTGTCCCTTCTGATGGGTGGTGATTTGGGAGGTGCTGCCTCAGGGGCTGGTATTGAACACGGCCTCCATTTGCTGCTGTGCATGTGTTGTGCCAGGCTGGTGTGCTGGGATGGCTCCAGTCCTTTCCTCATCAGTGCTTAGCAGGCACTTCTAGAAGAACCTCCCGTGAAGTGAGGCTATGACTTTATTTAGCAATGTGATCAATAGCCTCTTGGCACGCAGCCTCTACTTTTTTGCAAGACATCTATTTGAAAGGGATCAAAATTACCTCACTGCTGTTCAAACTGGCACAGAATCCCATCTTTTCCCTGCTTCCCAAGAGCAGAATTGCTTGCTGTGTCTGAGCACACCTGTGTCACTCTTCTCCCCAATGCCTATTTTGGGGGCCATGTTATTTCATAGGCCTTGGTTCATGGTTCCTTTGTACATCTGGCTGCACTTGTATTTGCTGTTTCCTTATCTGAGCAACAAAACCACTTTAATGCAGCTGCATTTTGCAAAATTGATAAGAATTCACTGAGCTGCAGATCTTGGAGGGATGATGAAAATGTGTATTCACCACTTGAGCTACCTCGAAGTATTAATAATTTTCAGGAAAGAATGATAGACTAAGAAACAGAAAGAACCAAGGGGAAAGAAACAAAAGTAAAATTATTAAAAATGTATACTTAAGAAGCTCATGCTTCTTACTGAAATTATCAGTAGCATGCCTACCACAGCAAACGTGACATGGGGACTCCTGCCAAGAAATCCAGTGGAACCGGTGCCCCATGACATGGTCATGTGGTTTATGGCTTCTTGTTGGACAACCTACAAGCAACTGATTGCAACAGCCACAAAACAGAATGGATTTTCCATAAAGGAACTGAAAGCTGACAGAAACACCAAGTTGATTTATAATTTTTATTTGAAGAAAAGCCGTAGCTACTGCACAGGATTGAAATGTTGCCTACCACAGGAAATAAAGGACAACCTCTTGTACTCACTAAGCCTGGCAAACCTGCTTCTGGCTTCATCATTTTAAAAATAGCCCCATCACTCAAAATTGGCTACTCCATGGAAGGCTGTTAGGGGCTCTCTCCATTTGCAGTATTATTTTCCTGTTAATATTGTGCTTCCCCTTAGGACTGGCCTCATCATGCACTCTCAAGCAACATGTAGAAGTCCATCCACTTCCCAAGGGGAGAATTACAGGTACTTATTCTAATGAGTCACAGTTACACACTTCAAAGTTGTCATGAGGTTTCCTTTAAGTTCATAGCCTAATTTTCAACTTCTTCCTGAGGCCCAGCTTCCACAGGGTTTTCCCCAAGGTAGAATTTACTTGGACCTTGAAGAGGAAAGGAGAAGATGAAGTAACTTTGAAGCGACAGCATTTACATATTTGGAGGGCATTTTTAATTCATCTAACATTTTCTGTTCCAAGGTAGTTTGAAGTATTAAACTCCAGTTTGTTTTGATGATTTTTTGTTTGGAGGAAATCTTTTATTGTTTCAGAATAAGTTAATTAGGATATAATCAGTGCACAGGCACACATACAGATACCAGGCTAAAACATTACAGAAGTTGTAAAGTCAAAGACATGAAAATTGGGGTACAGTATAATTAAGTCTGTGTAGGCTTATTAAATATCTCCTTCATTAATTAACCTGATACGATTTTAATTAATAATATACTATTTTCTCTGCAGGATGCATGCCTGTCTTGGTTTAGTCACAGGAAAAAAGATAATTAATGGGCATCCAAACATCCAAATGTTTTCTCTGGTCATTGTGCATGTCCCCTTGCACCTTTTAATTTGTATTAGTCATACTTTGCTGCAGTACTAGAATTACAAATTTCCTTGTGTGTTTTTCTGCAAAATTCAGGCTGGAATATTCACAAATATGCACACATTTATATTTTTAACAAGAGCATGAGTCAAAAGGAATAATAGTTCACCCTCTGAGAGCTGAGAAATGGAGGTAAGTTCAGACTGGCCTCAGTGGCCAGTGATGAAAAAGGTGCTAGCTAAAATCAGCTGCTGTGAATTGTAGGAGCTCTTTCACCGTTATGCCAGTTCTTGACTCACTTTCATTTTTGCCACAGTTTCATGATAGGCATTGGGGATAGAAGATTTTGGGATGGGATAGCATAGCATACTATCTCTATCCAGATTTAGTGGGTCAAATTTCAGAATATGATTTTTCAGGTATGCAGATTATTTCAGAAGTGCATCTTCCTTTGGTTGGGCTGCAACTGGGCAGAGGTGGTGACTGTGTTTGGGCCTCAGCTAGAACACTCTGCAAACAAGAACTATACAATTAGCACCACCACCACCTCCCAAGGCATGATGTAAATGCCTTACACTTTGGCACAGAGAAAACCCACAGCAGAGTGCCGAATGCAGTTCTTCCAGACAGCACTCAACTACTTTTCTCCTTCCTTAATCACTGACTCATTTATTACAAGCTTTCCAGCTTTCAAAATAAAAGGTCACTGTATAATTATTACTACTAAAGTCTTTGCCAGTTTAATGAATTTTCCCCAACTGAAATAGCATTAGTGTAAATCTCTTTTTTCAAGAAAGCCTTCTTTCAGAAGTATTTTTTTTCAGAAAGTTGCAGGGTAGTACCAGTGATTAAAAAGATGCTAGCTAAAATCTACTGATGTTAAACATAACAACGATCTTCCCCCCCCGCCCCCCAATTATAAGACATGTAATACATTAATCCAGCTGCTGTGAATTGAAGGAGCTAGGACTGTTTCTGGTGATTCTCGTGTTTCTTTGCAACATCCTAAAGAGGGAGATGGATCTCATCTTTCCAGAGTCACACGTGTGTTATGTACCAAAGATGTTATTTGTAACTACATCCTGCATGGGCTGATGGGAAGATAAAACAGCTTAATAATTGTCCAACAAATCATTAACACATCTCATGATGCAAAAGTAGCCAATTAAAGTGTACTACCGGATTCCCTTCCAACAGCTTCTGAGATAAGCACTGCTAAGAAAATCCCCTTCCCGAGCTATGATAACAATCAGTCTTTATAGAATGAAAGTATCTTAACTTTTTCAATTTATGTATTAGTTCTCATTATACACCATAATCTAATGAGGTGGTATTGTTCGTGCTTAAGTAAACAAACTAAAGGACAGCCCAGTCCCAGTTGCTTTGCTTTGTCCCAGCATAGAATCAGGGAATTTTTTGGTCTTGTTTGGTAAACATCAGCTTGGATTTTCAGAATAATACACAGACATTTTCCACTGTGCTGGTTCACATACCTGAAGAAATATCAAGACCTGTGTTTCTCTTAGTTGCTGGCACCATCAGGGCCTTTGTAAGGCACAGGGCTGAAGCAGGATGTGTTCATGATGACTGATCTCCATCCAACTTTTGACACTCGGGGTCAGTTTGCCCACTGAGGGGAGGGGGTTCTGCAAACAAATCCACGGTGAAATTGGGTGAAGTTACACTTGTCTGCACCCCCTGTTTGAGCTGTGGCTTAGCAAAGCACATCTCACACTCCTCTGGGCTGCTGCAGATGCTGAAGTGCAGCAGCACCTGACCAAGGCTGAAAGGCAACAGCCAGGTGCATTTACCCTGCATCAGTGGAAAGCATGGTCACACTGTCCCATGTTGCACCATGGCATCCTGAAGTTCAGTGAGATGACACACACTCTGGGCAAGGGACTCTTCTGGCATCTGGCACTGAGCTTGTTCTAAAAAGCAGGATAGCACGTTGCAGTTCATGGCATCCCAAATCCCTTCTGGTGCCAGTCATCCATAAGAGTGGTCATCCAGTTGGATGGTAGGTACCACAAGTGGCATCTCCATGAAGACAAGAGACATCTATTGGCATCTGGGGGCCTCTCCCATTTCTGCAGCCCTGCATTAACATTTTTCAGGGAGATGGTCTGCCTTGGAAATGTGGTTGAGGAGAAGCTTTTCTCAAGGGAGAAAAATGTGGTTGGGGAGAAGTTTTCTCAAGCTTCTCTCCCAGTCCTGCTAGGACACCATTATGTTCTCACGTGTTTTCTCTCATCCATGTCACACTTGACTTTTGAGTATATATAATCTTACATCTCTCTTTTCAAATGGCATTTTTTCATCTTGTTTTTTGGCTACTATACTAGTGGGAAAAGCATCCATTGAAATTAAGCACTTTTAATCCATTTAATAAGCAATTCCCCTATAGTTTTACAATGTTAGTGTGGTACCACATGCCAGCAAGCTTTCTCTGAGATTGTGCTCTGGAATGAGTTTTCTAGGAGACTGGAGGACATCCTGGTGTTGCATTTGAGCATCCTACCTGTGGTCACAGTTTCCCATGCTCTGTGTGCTGAGGCCCAGGTACTACCCTTATTAACTGAGGTGTGAGGGCTTTCATTTAGGGAGTGCTGGCTGGGATTCATTGAAGTTGGAAAGCTGGACCTCAAGCACAAATTTCTTTCCCAACTTTTAATTCTTGTTCAGTGGCAATGTAGTATGTAAAAAGACAAATAACATCATTAGATGCATACATGAGATGCTGTTTTGTCTGAAAGAGGTTTTCTTGTCCTGTTTTGATTGCTTCTTTACTGTGAGTCAGCCTATGACACATTTTCATGAAAACTCCCAGACACTATGCTAGCAAAATTAAATGTGGGTCAGATGGGAAAAACATTGTGAAGAGCTGACAGTGTTAAGGCAGAGGAGACATCATGTTCTTACAGGTGGGGAGCAGTACCATACCTTGTTTTTCCCCTGGAAACTGCTAATTGCTGTCTTCACATCCCCACTCAAGGAATGCTCTGGAAGTCCCTGCTGCACCTATCAATGATTCCTGGTAAAGTGTTCAGTATGGATCACTCACAGAGGACCCATCACCTTGAGCCACATTACTCTCATCAGCTCAAGCACTAGAAACCTCTCAGTGACATCCCTGGTATTAGGAGTCTGGCAGTCTACAAAATGCATAGGCAGGTTGGATGATAAAATTTGGAGAGAGTAAAACTAAAATGTCTGTTTTTCTTTGCCAGCCAAGAGCAGACAGGACAAGGCAAGTTTTCATCTCCTAAACAGTAAGTGTTTGTCTTTTTATTTGTTTGGTTGGTTTTTGGACAGAGAGGCAAGGATTGGAAGAAGAGTATAGTGATTTCTCATATTTTAATTAAAAGCTGCTTTTGGGTCACCATGGCAGAGCAGACTGCTTCAGAAACCAAAAAGCCAGACAAGTAGTGTAGTAATTATGCTGAGACAGACATGACTGGCTCCAACACCAGTCTTTTATTAAAAACTTTTCATGCCTTCTTTCAGGCAACTCAGACTCCTTTCCTCATTAGCTGCTCCACACAGCACTGACTCCTTCCCAATCCACTCAGGGCCATTCACAAGAGCAATCTGCTCCAAAGAGCCAGAGCCTTCCACAGTAACAGTTAATAATTTCACTTAATTGAATCATGCAGTACAGCAGGTAAATGAGGCACTAGATGAGATATGGCAAATCCCCTGGCTGCAGTGAGATGAGACATATGCAACAAGCAAAAGCACAGCAGGAAAGCAGTACAAAAAAAGCAAGGCAGCAAAACCAAATCATCGTCATCATCAGTAAAGATCATTTCCAAGAACAGTAAAAAAAATCAATTGCTTATTAGCAATTAAGACTTCTCTTGTTCCAATTCAGCCACTAAAGGGTTGAGGAAGGGTAGGTCAAAGCCCCACGACACAGGTCCCAGGGCAGAGGAACTGGGCTCCTTTTACATACCAGCTCCAATCACTCACCTAAAATAGCTNCCTTCTCACAGCACAGCCAGCAGACTCCATCCCAAACTGCACCAGACTCTGGATCTCAAGCTCCAACTGCATCTTAACTGCAGCTGCTATTCTCTACTAGCTAGCCCAATCTTTTATAACACCCATCCTCACTGGACAGGCAAGGCTGTTTCCACTTCTTGGTAATCAGTAGAGCTGTAATCATTTGAGAAAAATTACCTTCTGCACTATACTTACAAACTACCTTCCCACAAAGTTATGGAGGAGTCAGGGGGTTTCCTTCTCAGGAAGAGGTGAGGCAGTAAGATAACCTGAAGGAGAAAAAAGAGAATAACAAACAGGAGGGGAAGGAGATTTGAACAGTTGACTAATAAATGAGCATAATCTGAAAAGAGGCCACAGAAGGAGAGCAGGCTACTCAGTCATATGGGAATAGCATGGCTGAGACCAGGAAAATAATACAGGAGTATGAAGAGACATGAGATCTTGTCTGGAAAATGCAGGGCAGGTTTCCAGTGAAATGTACTCTGTACAGCTAGCAGAATCATGCAGAACCAGATATGGCATTCAAACGCATGTGAAGCTTATACATAAGGTGCATTCTTCTATTCATATGACATAAACAAAGAATGGGTAGTTTCTCAGTCACAGAAATACATGGTACTTACTTTTAAGACCTACAGGGAAGTTTATTTTAAATGGTCATCCTTATAAAGCATTATTATGGGATAGCCACAGCTGACTGCTAAAGCTGACAATTAATTTACTGATTATTACGTGAACAAATCTTTTTCCAGCTTACTCTCAAGCAACCTATGCACATACATAGTCTATGTATGCATAGTCTGTGTATGCACATACACAGTCTACCTTAATTCTCCCTGCATACATACACACATCTATTTTCTGGTTTTATTAAACTATTAATCAGCAGACTACGCACCACTGATCTCTTTCAGGAGTCTCTTCTTTACAGACTGCTTGGCTTAGGTCCTCTGTAAACCTTATTTAAATTGTGTCTTTCAGCATCTTTAGTTTTCTAAGTGGGGCAGCCTGCCCCATCCTTCAACAAAGTCAGCAGATTTCACATACTACAGAGTCAATGCCAGCTAACCAGGTAAAGTAATACAGGCAGGTGTCACTGATGAATTACAAGTATAGTCAAGGCTCATTTGTTCCAAGGTGTGCCATATCTCACCAGGCAGTCAACTGGCTCACTTAAGCCTGAAATTCAAATTGGTCACTAATAAAAAGACTCACAGTGTCTGGAAACCTAATCCTCTTATCTCTGGTTTGTCAGGTCAAAGAGAACAAACAACAGTGCTGTTAAGTGTGAATAGATGAAGGTGATTTGCAGAAAGATACAGACTGTTGCTACTATGCAGCTACAAAATTAAATGTCTTCTGGATACCATGCCAGAGGTTTAGATTTACACCATGAGGAAATAAATGAGCTCCTAATGCCTCTCTTGTTAACTCCTGGCTCCGTCAGCTTGATTTGATTCTTAAAGTAAATTTCTCTTGGTCCTATGTATCATGGGGCTGACATACAAGGTCAAAGAAGTTGAAAAGCTGACCGTGCGCTTCTGTAGTGCATGCCAGGAACAGAACCTTATTCCATGAGGGTTACTGGAGTGGTGACATACATGACAATACTAGGCTATAAACCCCACTGCTACAAGTCAGTCCCAGCTCTTCCCACCTCTAATGATTCTTCTGGTAAGGTGCAGGATCCTCCACTGGCATCTGTACCAGAACAGACATCACATCGAATCTCCTGGCTGTAGCAAACTAAAGCATGCGAAGTCTGAACATATGAAGCTTGAAGAAAGTCTAGAGTAGAAATGAATAGTAAACATTTAACTGTGGTGATGATAATGGAAGGTAATTACCTGTGAAGGTAATAAAGACTAAGACCTTTTACCAAGAGCTGTGATGACTTCTACATTAATGAACCTTTGTAAATTCACATCAGATTCCTTCCTCCTCCCATTTCCTAAACATGCACCTGTGGTCAAAACAGAGTCAATTCAGGAGTACAGTTTAATGGCTGTGTAATATAGGAAGTCACTAAAAGATGACTACAAAGTCTCTGTACAACCTATGAATCAGTCTAGGCCACAGATCCCTAATACAACCTTTTCCAAGCTTCTCTGCGCTTATTCTGGTTCAGAAGTCTCTCTTGAAGTTGTTTGCCCATGTTTGGATGAAGTTTCACTCAGGGCTTGCACAACAGCATAAATATTGCCTTGTCTTCACCAGAAATCCCTACGTACATGCCTAAATAACAAATAGTAGGCACAGGAGTGGTGACAATGCTTGGCTTGGTGCCAGAAGATCTGCGTAGAAGCATTCGCAGCAGGGCAGCTTAAGGGTATTCTGATTTAATTTAGAACTCAAGCATAATTTTTCTTAATTAACAAAAAATACTCTCTTTGTTTCTGAAGTCTGACCCTGGCCTCCTCCCAAACCATAAAACAACCAAAATCCCTCATGATAGGCCAAATAAGCAATAATGATGTAAGATAATCATTACCCACTTACAAGGATTTTCTCCATGCATTACATACATTTCATTACCTTCACACAGATATCTTATGGCTTCTGCAGCTGTAGAAGGATTACTAACAGAGGTTTCCCTTCCCACCATACATTGAACATTCCAGTTGCTATGCGGGTGTCAGGCTTCAATCAAGGCAATGCGTAGCATTCAAACACTTACTGTGTGTCTTTGAAAGGCACAGTACATGCACAGAGCCATTCAGGTGTGCCAGAAGGATTGCCCTCCAGTAAAACTGGGTCCCACAGCCATAGTGCTCCAGGTTAAAAGCCTCCCAGTGAGTCAACAGTATGAGCTGTCAAGCCAGAGGAACTCCCCGACAAGTGAAATTGCTGTTTGTGCTCTGCCCAGCACGTCACACCCAGTCTATGTTACTTGGAAAACAGCGTGTGAGCAGGAGATCACATTGCCTGGGTATGAAGGTGCTGGTGGAAAACAAGGTAAGGAGGTCAAGAGTACAGCCAAGCTAACCTTGGTGTCTCAAAGAGGGGATTTGGAATGCAAGGAATTCTACAAGGTGTCTTGCTTGCATGCCAGGCTGTTGAAGAAAGTAATATTAATCAGATGCACAACAAACTCCAGCAGAAGACAGGACTGCTAAAGGGGTATTCTGCATCCACACTTGAGGAGTTTCATTCAGCAGGATTCATTAGTTGTTCACATTCATGTGAGGAGCCCAGTTCTTATGCTGCATGAACAAGACATTTGAACAACAGCATCAAAGGAATGGCCAGTAAGAGCTTTATTTCACAGAAATGCTCTTCATCTCCACTCATAACTTCTACAAAGGCATGCTCTGGACAGTCTATGAGTTCATAGCCAACATCAATACAGAAGCCC
>VZTT01021204.1:4818-18276 GCA_013400855.1 Buphagus erythrorhynchus
TCTAAATTTGCAGTTTAGAGAATTCAAGAAAAATGCGCCAATGTTTATTTTCCAGATTATTTGACTCAGGGGAAAAAAAATCCCTGTGTATGTTTATTCTCCACATATTATCTTTTTCAAGGTGCCACTTATTGTTGGTCACAAACCTGTGCAGAAGTTTGCTTTATCTGGTTTATTTTGTCTGGAAAAAGCATTGATTGGCTTGTACTTTACCAGAAAACTGTTATTGTTAGGCTTACACATGCAAGTAAATAAGGTATAAAGTGGCATAATGATATCTATTCAGCCAATTCCTGTTTATTTGTTAAACCAACCATAATTAGTGGCTGTGAATGAGTCTCATTGTGCTGGTGTCAATGAGGTTGTGCTTAGTCCTGTGGGCTTGAGAACAGTTGGTTATGGCTGAGAAAAAGGCTAAATAATAGGACTTGAAACACTTTGGAAATTACCAAGGCACTATTACTGAATATTTGTTTTGCTCTGGAGAGAGGGTCTGTGTGTCCAAGCAGAGATGCCAGGCAGAGATCCTCAAAACTTAATGTACAATAAGTGCTGTTTCTGTGTAGGTTGGTCTGAGTCTGTGAGATCTGTAGCCATTTCTGTGGTGCTGTATGATGTGCTATTTCCAAATTCATGGCTGTGAGCCTTCACTGGACACATGCTTTTAATATACCCAGGTCTCCTCCAATGTGAGTAACTCCTTTATTTGTGCTCCCCTATTGCACAGATCCCAAATATCTTTAGGCCTGGCAGGAGTGGTATGAATATAGTGAAGATGAGGAAGCCTCAGATCTTCTGCTGAGGAATTATGATTAAACAGATTATTTCAATTATTATTTATTAGATGGACACAGAAATCACTGCCCAATAAACATGTAACGTTAATACAGTGGTGCCTTATAGGCCCTTGAGAAATGAAAAGCTGTTTTCTTGCTGGGCTTTAGGAAGTGATGGGAAGGAGGAATTGGTTCACTCAAGGTGCTGGAGACTGTACCTCAGAAGCCAAGTCATTCATCCTGCCTAGGCAGAAGATGATCCTGGCCTTGGGACTCTCATCATTTGTTTGGTTTTCCCATGGCCTGGCTGCTCCCTTGGGGTAGATCAGGGCACAGGGAGGAGTTCAGAGTCTGCAGTTTTTGTATCTGGTACTGTGCAGACAATATAACAACTACCTTGCAGTCAAGAGGGATGGAATGATAGGGAACTACACCCTGGAGTGCCTCCTCCTCTCTTTGGTGAACTGGAGAATATCACTGGCTTTTACATTTTCCTTTGTTATCACTGGTCATACTGGAATTTATCATAATCCATTGAAATAAGTGATTGGGTTTTTCATCACCAATCACAGGTGACAGGAAGCAAAGGACTCTAAGAGGGAATCTGGAAAGGGTATCACTTTCAAAAGACAAAGAGAGAGGCTACAGAAGAAATGTAAGCAGGGCTGATTTACAAAATACCTCTCCTGGTGTAGCTAATGAAAAATATCAATACACAATGAATGGTAATTTGATTCATTGCTAGGGGAACAAATGTTTTTTGTTTCAGCATAAATCATATTCTGGACACAGTAGAAACCTATGTGAAGGTGAAAAAGCTCCTATTTCCTGGCATCTTTCTATGGGATTTAGTACAAAATAGTGTTGAGGACATGATAGGAGCACAGTCACCACAACAGTCCAGTATTACAACAACCTAGAAAAAGACTAATTTCAGTACCTACATGCTGAAAAAGACAGCATTGTTTAAATAGAAGGTTGCAGTCATGTGAACTTAAAGGAACCAACTATTTTTTGCCAGCTATGCTGGTCTCTCAGTCTGAAGGCACCTGCTGAACTATTCCTACTCTCATTTCAATCCAGAAAATTCACGGGTGGTTTATGTTAAATTATGGGGACCTTCATGGTCATCATTGTGATGCTGCTGTTCTTTTGCTTAGTGTATTTCAGTGCTTTGATCAGGGGACTGGTTTTCTTTATAGTCACAGATGGTTGCTGTTTGACAGGCAGACAAAGTAAATAGGCATGAAAATAAAATATTCCTTTGTTTTGGTGAGTCAGGCTGATGTCCTGTGGGTAGACAATGCTCTGTAATCCTTCTAACTGTGCTAGGATAGGGAGAGGGTATTGTGTATAATGGCACATAGGAATCTTGCAATTTTCTTTCCTGGACTGTCTTGTTCAGGGTTTGGTCAACAAATCTGAGCTTATAATGACATTTCACTCTTACCTTTTCAATTAAGGTAGCAAGGATTGCCATCACAGAGCACTGTGAAATTTTGAGGGGTTAGTCTGGAAAAATCCCATCTGGCAAAGATGTACCTGATCCTGCATATCAATAGGAGTTTTGAGCAGAGATCAATAGCCCAATGAAATGCTACATAATTATTGTGTCTATGCCTGCATCTACTTGCCTGCATTCACAATGCAAAAAGAAATAAAACACTCAGGAAAAAAACAAACCCAACCAAACAAAACAACACTTCAGATCACCAGAGATACAGCTCCCAATATAGCATTAAACTAGTTACCTAGGCAGTGTAAATTCTTTTATGAAATATTTTTATATTATGAAAAGAGAAATCTAATAAATCAATACTGATTTTGAAATTGATTAAGTACTTTGGGTTAAGGACTGTTGCACAGCATTTGTGGCAACTCTTTACGTGACATCTGGTCGGTGAATTCTCCTGGGGTAATTTTTTGGGATTGGAAACCTGTTTTTCCATAAAGAAATTGTTACTGACCTATTGATGCGATGTGACATTGCTTCTTTCTTTGGCAGCTTAGGCAGTAGCAGAGAGAGTTGGTCCCACCAGCCCTTACACTGATCTGTTGCCAGGCAAACAAGAGAAAGTCAGATAGGGAACAGGCTGACTGCCCTCTCTCTCTCCTCAAAACAAAACAAAGAGAAATTCATGATGTTATCTTTTTCTCACTGTTTATCAATTGAAGTGAGGCTAAAGCTGTACTTTTTGTCATTGCATTTAGTTTTATTAACAATAATGATGTTCTCAATGAAATGGATTTTGCTTTATTGATACATTACCTAAAGACCAACTCTTAATATTAGGTACATAAAATAAATTATTTGGTTATTGTAAATAGTTAAAAGGAAGCTCCATTACCACAGACCTTTTTATAGTTTTTTCTTTTCTGTGTCCTGAACAGTTTGGCTGGATTGGGTCTAGCTGGTCAATTAAGATAAATTGTGGTTTGTTAAGCACTTGTGTTGAAAAGGAAAAGCAAGCATGTTATTCCTAAGGGCATGGGGGGAAAAAAAGTGTTGATTTTTCCTTTATTATTCCATCCATTTTTGAACCTAATGTTTTTCAGGCCACTGCTTTAGATTAGGACCTTTGAGAGAACTCTTGCTACAAGACTGCATCTCCCATCAGCCCAAAATTAACGGGGTAAAACACACTTTGGGGCTCGCTTCAGATGCTCATCTTCTGCCCATGGAAAGCTTGATGGCGGGGCAGGCACCCAAGAATTTTCAAAACTTTGGTCACATAGGAGGAATCCTAGACCAGCCTGGAGTTCTGGCCACCAGTTTTATTAAAAATCTTTTGGTTTGCTTTGGTAGCTTGGATTTGCTGATCTCTGTTTCCAAAGAAAATTAGCATTAATTCTGGTTTTCTCCAGATACTGAAAACAATTGGCTTATTTTTAAGGAAAATATTTTTAAACCATTCTATTTCTTAAAAATGGTAGATATTGTGATTTTAAAATAGAATTTGCTTTGTTCCATAGGCAAAAATTGCAACAGATTATACTAGAGTGAGAAAAAGAGTAGGTGAAACTTTGAAACATATGTCTTTAGATATTTTCCTAGAATTCCTACTATTCCTAAAATACTAATTTACAATCTGTGTAAATCAAGACTGTAAGTTTGTATCAATAACTTACCCTCAGTTGGGTAAATGCAGTTGAGTAACTCTTAGTAATATGGTATGACTATCAGTGGAAACAAGCATAAATATAGACATAAAAAAGATGCTTTCACAGATGAAATTACTTGGTGGTTGCTTACTGATGCTTTCCCAAATTGAGATAAATTAAGGCCAGAAAAGACTGTATCTCAAAAAAAAAAAAAAAAGTGGTCAGAAGAGAACACAGAAAATTTCATTAAGAAATAACAAACAATAGTATTGTAAAAGCATTTAGAAATACATAATACATGTGAAATGCATGTATTGAATTTTAAGGATAAGTTTCTGGATATTTGGAGTGGATGCTTACGATCAAATTATTTTTTTGATTCTGAGTACTAAAAGAAGCTGAAGCCATTTCTGTGTAACATTTGAGTATCTGAAATAATGACTGATTGTGACTAAATCAATCTGCATTGGAAAAATGTTTCTTTTTATTTGTACCTGTTAGATTCTGCTGTTGCCATCAAGCTTTGTTGCTTCTCCCAGAATCTGCAAGAGGCTGATATTTATTTCTTCCAGTTCTGTGTTATGAGCCAAAAGATGGATTGGAAAATAACTGAAAATGTTAATGATTTTATGATTGAGTTGTTCTACAGTATATGACATATGAGGCTTTTTGGTGAGCACAAACAGATACACAGTGATCCACATAGGCTCAAACTTAATTTTTGAGTTAGTCCAAGGATTTGATTGTTTGCCATAGCATTGTGGTCTTTCTATTATGTATCTATAATAACAGCTCCCCAGTCTGCCTCCTGAGCAGTCCTTCAAGTTCTCTACACTGCAAATCTCACTTAGATCTCTAACAGAAACTGGTTGATAGACATATTTGTTCAGTGTATCCCATGGTATATTTTATATTTTTTCATTGTTTCCAGCTCCAGAACTACTATGATTAATTTTTTCTCCCTCAGTTTCCATAAAATTTATGTCTTTTTTGAAAAAGGAAAATAAACCCAAATGACTAAAACATTCTTATTATTTAAGTTCCAATATTATGACTAGACTGTTAACTTTGGTTGCTACTAGCAAGAGTAACATCATCCATCTACCCTTCCTCTGCATTGAATTAATGGCTAGGTTTTTTATTCATCTTGGCTGATTTTTTTCACTTTTCTCCATGTGCCTATCACTTCAGGAAAATTAATGAGTCAACATTGTACCAGTTCTAGAGAACTGATAAATGAGAAAAATCAGTCAGCTTGTTCAGCTTGTGTCTTTGCATTAAATCAATCTTGAAATAATTTATCCTTCCCACGAGCCTTGCAGATACACAGATCTCATTTATGCAGCTTCTGTGCAACTTTCTTCACAGCTTTCATTTGATTTGCTTATCCATGTGCTTCTGCTACTAATGTTGGATACTGGGCTTAATAGGATGGATGGCAAGTCTTCGTGGTGTTTCAAATACTCTGAGTAAATCAGATCATTAAAATACAGCTTAACTTAATGGATCACCCTGGAGTGTAAAATAAATCCTTCTCTATATTAAAATGAACAGAATTGTGATTTTTTACCATCTTCCACAGACTGGAAAATAACTATTAAAAGTGTATGAGGAAGAACAGCATGAAACACTATGTTTGACTTATAATTCCCTAAAGCTCAGGTTTTACTCCTCTGTCCACATCTTCCTTTGGGATTTCATTTGAGGGAGAGGCCATTTCTTTGTATTTTGTTTGCACAATGTTTGTTTGACATATGGTTGGGTGCTCCTTGTTGCACAAACAGGCTCAGTTCTAAATCAGAAACATCATTAAAAATGGTTTATTATGCAGTATTCCAGTCTAATCAGGTTTATATATGCCAAGACCATGGTCGTGGATCTAAATGCATTAAAAATGAAGCAGAAATTTCTGTGCTTGGTAAGGCACAATTGAATACTGTTGCTTTGTGTAACAGGTGAAATCATCTCAAAGTTCATTTGTGCCTGGACAGGAAGCATCTCTCTGAGCACTGCAGAGCTGCTCTGGCCCCAGAGCTCAGCACCCCCTACACCTCGTGGGAAGCTCCTGGTTTAAGACACAAAACCTGCTTGTTGATGTGGATGGTGACATCCCTTGTCAGTCAGAGGGGACTTAAATGTCACCTGTCCAGAACAAAGGCAGTGCACAGCTTCCTCATTTCTGATGGAAAATAGAGCTGAAAGCTCACTTTGACCACCAAGGGTAAGTTTGGACTTGGATACAAGAGCTCACAAGGGCATGTTTTAGGTCCTGATTCTTCACTCTCTGGCTCCGGATCTAGTCTTGCATTCAGTCTGTCCTTGTTTTATTGGCTTCTGTCTTTATTTTATTTTGTAGTAATTGGTGTGAATGCAGAGTGACTGATGCCAAACTGGCTCTGTGCCTGGCAGGGCACTGGGATGCAGCACGGCCATGTCTCCAAATCTGGGAATGAAGATGTGTCCCTGGGCTAACTTAAATGTCAAAGACTTGTTCTGGGGAGGACTGACTGGAAGAACAGAGGTAAGAATGTGGTTAGAGATGTGGTAATTCCAGGAAAAAGTGCTATTATGGATGATTAGGACACTCTTAAATGTGTATTTCAAGCAGAAAATTAATGAATCCTTCAAAAAACCCTAAAGATTCTCTACAAATTAACAGCTGCAGCAGGTATTTTAAACCAATTTTGTTGCCTGTCCCACTGCTCTTTGCCATTTGATGCAGTTCCTGTTCAACCCTGCTTTTTTTTTTTTTTTTTTTATTTTTTTTTTTCTCTTCTGTGTTTGGCTTATCTCTGGTCAAGGATTTAATCCCCTAATATCAAACTGAGGTGATATCAGCACTCAAATGCTGCTGTGATGTGCAGGCACTTTATCAATGTGAGAAGTGCTCGCTCCCTGACCCTGGGGCCAGGCTCTGGAGCTGCACTGCAGGGCTGTACACGTGCCACCAACATGCAGGTCACACACAGCAGCCAGCACCAGGCACCACCCCTGGGATTTCCAGCAGAGCAAATAGAAGTGTCCACGTGAATGAAAGAACAAGGGCTGGAGCTCCTGCTTCACAGGTTCAGGCATGAATGCTTCTGCTTGAAAGATAATCATATGTTTTATATACATTAAATGATTGGGTCAACTGAAGAGTAATTTTAGCACAGAAAGAAAGGGTAGCTTAAAAAGAAATCAAAGGATAGACAGAAAAGATAAATGCTCACAGTTTTATTAAGGCTCAAACTACTAAGTGTAAACATAAGCATGAAGAATTAAGAAAAAACATTAGAAAAAACCCAGAGATACAAAGTCTGTACTTTGTCTACCACTATGGCTTCCTCCAGGTCTGCCAGCTTGACTCTAAATCAACATCAGGCCTCAAAAGGATTTAAAAATCTGGGATGTGAAGCATTGCTCTGTCTAAAAGCTGAAAAAAATATAAATTCAGAATAGAATTCAAAGGCTTAAATAATAAATTTGTTAGTGGTCAGAACGGAAAAAAACAAAAAACAAACCTGAACCAAAGCTCTAGGCAAGTATTTGATTTCTTTTTAAATTTTTTTTTTCATAAAATGCAATACAAGGTTTTAAAAGTATAGAAATGCTGATTGGAAGGTGTTTACCAAGTTCCCTTTAGAAAGAATATTTACAAAAGAATTTCTTGGTGCAATCCAATTACCCTTCCTGTAGCTGCAAAACTCCTCACAAAACCAGCTCCCTAAGTTCATGTGCATCGAACAGTTCAAGTGAAAATCTGTCAGTGGAACTGAATTAAAACCATAGAGCCAAGGTCTCTCCTAGTATAAATCATGTACATTGCTATAATAAAACAACATACAACAGAAGCAATCCTTCACACCACTGAGTTTTTGGCATGGGAGTTGGTCCCAGAATCCAAGCCTTACTGTTCCAGCTTCCATATTTCATAATGTGTCAGAAAACTTAAACTACAATATGCTGTAATAATTTTGTGACATTTGGGAATGGAATAAATGTGACGTGGGATCTAAAAAAAAAGCTAAAATAAGTTGGGATTTTTCTTATTTTTCTTTTTTAATGATCTTGGTCATGCTAGTAAATGGCATTTTCTCATGTGTAAAATGAAATGGAGGTATTGTACTATGTCCTGATCTTACCAGTTGAAGCCTCTTTCTTTTTCCAAAGTCATAAAGAATATGTCAAGCACTCTGAGCAACTCCTTTATGCCTTGCTGGCAGAGCTGCAATTAGTATCACACTGTGTCATATTCGAAGCTCAGTGACTGTTAAATGTGCTATGCCTGCATCACACTAACTACTATATCAGTCATTTTAGATGACCCCCTTGAAAATTGCTGCCAAAAGTTTATATGTCAGAAACCACTTTCAAAATGCTTCTGAAGTGGAGAATTTTCACAGCTCTTTACCTACTTAAATACTAAAAACTGTCAGTCAATGAAATCAGGCTCGACAGTTTATATTCCAAGACTCACTATTCAAAGATTTGCTTGAAAAATTATTCCTATCATCTGTCAGCAAGTGGCTTCTGTGTTTAGTCAGTTGCTCACTTTTAAATTGTAATGACCACTGTAAGTTGCTACAAAAGACTTGCCAGAATCCTTGGTATTATTTTTGTATGAGGTGAGCCAGGGGCATCTACAGCAGCAGTGTCTTCAGTCCCAAATGATTTTAAAAAAATATGATCCAGGTACTAAACACCAGAGATTTATTTGCAGAGCAGTTAATGGCTGATAAAACTTTTAGAGAAAGAAGATGCGGAGTTTTTTAAATCTTAGGAATTTGAACTGTAAACTTATCCCATATATCCGCTGCCAAGGGTGAGGTTAAATTTATGGTTGAGTCTCTATTTTTTTCTTTTAATTTCCTGGAAAAATATGCAGGTGGGACTTCAGTAATATGGCTGAGATCCAAGCCTAAGCTCACAATATCCATAGGCTAGATTTTAGTCTTTATTTTATAAAAACTGCATAACCATCAACATAGTGCCAAGAGTCAATATCTACTATGAACTGCTATTAATTTGAAGTTACCCACCCTTTTATTTGTAAGTTAAGGACTATCATAATGAATGGCAAAAGTGCAACAGGACTTTGTGTGCCCTGTTGCCAGCTTTTACCAAATCTTTTTGCTTCCTTTCTTCACAACACTGAGGAGTTTCCTCAGTGCCATTGGTCTTTTTGCTCAGCCTGATCAGGTGAGGGATCTGGTTATTGGGGATTATTCAGAAAGCAAACTTATCAGTTCTGAAGACTGTCAACAGGACCTACCTGACAGACCTGCTCAAGGCATAATAAATGTCTGTCTATATGGCTGGGTACTTCACAGAAAAAAGTCATAGAAATATTATACCACCATCATCTGTCTTTTATATAGTAGAAGACAGATTCAGTGGTCTCTTTATTCTCAAAGGATTTAATTTCCTTTTGTTTGCTTTCCATGAAGTGACTCTAGGTCAAGTGCAGGATTTTGTGTCCTGTCCCAGGAAGAGAGAAATTCAAACAGAAAAGGAGGATATCTGTGTCCTTGTCTTTTGATTGCTGCTGTGTTTTACATGAAACTCTCAGAAGATGGAAAAAAATATCGATGGGACTGAAAAATGACCACAACCTACCCTCTATGTGTTACCCATGGAGATTTTTATTGCTCTGTTATGGGTGCTGCCTCATTTTCCTACTGGGCCAACTGTCACTGAAAAGGAGCTAAAAGAGTTTTTTTCCTCTTTTAAAGCTGTCTTTTTCTTCTGTGAAATGGCTTTTGTAGACCCAGGAGAATTAGTCAGCCAGCAGATCATTCTGTCTGGTGCTGCCTTGCCTCCTGCAGGAAGGAGATGCAACTTCCAGAGAATGCATCTCCAAAGAAACCCCATTGTAACTGATGTTAAATGAATGCATAAACCATGCATAAAAGTGTCAGTGGCCAACACCTTCACTGAATTTCATGGGCATTCAACCAGGCATTTCCCAAGAAAATGAGGTTTTGAGGTTCTCTGCTGAGTACAGAGAATTCTGGGAATCAGATTGCCCTTGGACAGGAGCAGAGACAAAAGCATTTCCAACAGTCTGTTCTTGTTCTTCTGTAGTCTGGTGAGGAGCCCTTTTCCTGTCTGGCCTAGCCATTTGAAATACCAAGCCTTTGGAGGGTGTTTAATTTTTAACCTCTGACTTTGTCCTTGTTTCCCTGGCCTGTCTCAGCATGCTGCTATCAGAAATACTCTAAAACAAAGGCAAATGATCTCTCCTGGAGAAATTCCTCTACCCTGTAAAGGAATTGCTCTGAGAATGGAGCCATATTTAATTATACAACATGAGAATCAGTTGTCTCTAATATTCAGTTTAGACTCATCATCCTTGGTGTCATAAATGAGTGTGGTCTACTATAACAGGCAAGTGAAAGCATGATTTAGTCAGAAACAAACACATTGCAAGGGAGTGGCTGCTTTTAAATCTTTTACCTCTATAACACCAATCTAAAATAAAGGGCTGCTAAATAGAGACTCTAAGGGAGATGACAGTAGGACCTCTTATTGGTCTATAGAGATAATACTGCCTGGGATTTGGTAAATTTATTGCTGAATCAAAAATCTTAGTTCGACTGTTATGAGTTCTGGTTTTTGTTTTGTGGCATTTTTCTTCCCAAAGAATCCCAGAAACTGTCATGGAAGGCCTGTGACCATGGAATTTACTACAAAGCTTTTGAGGTTTAGGTTGTCTGTCAAGAACACGAAACAAGTCAGACTAGAATGTTGAATCTTAATAAAACTGGACTCCTTAAGCACTTGTTGTGTTATCTACCACTGCTGGAGTGATAAACCTGCTTAAGAACACAGGAATCATTTTATACTTTGCAGATGCTTTTCAAAGAATTATGTGCCTAGTGCACCATAGAAATATGTGATACTTTCTGTATTGCCTAAAGTACACAAAATGGTGATAATTTCAGCATGAGGAACATCACCAACCCTAATCTTCAGGTTAAAGCAGACTTGTTTGAGAAAATGTCTTACTAAGTTGACAAAAAAAGCTAAGGGGCACTGAAGAATTTTGCTGTGAGTAGCATAGGCTGTTCTGATATGTAATTCTTTTTGATGAAACTGAATAAGGTAAATAAGCAAGCCTCAAGTAGACTGGGCTGATATATCAATAGGACCTGTAATATTATTAAAAGTGGTCATTCATAAACAGAAGTACTATCTAAACAGTATTAATTGCATTTCTGGCTACAGGGCTACTCTTATCTTTGTTTCTATTTTGATCATACCTCAGTGGGATAAGGTCTGGGTTGTCACTGATCCTGACAGACAGTACAATTCCACTTGTAATTCCTGTAGTAATTTGCTATGTCAAATTCCTGGATCAGTTTAAAATCCTCCTGCTTCTTTTGGAGTTCATGGCTAGTGGCAAAAATGGTGACCAGACAGGTGTCTCAAACTATTGTTTAATGGTGGAAACACAATACACTGTCAATGTGTTGTTTGCAGAACCAAAATATCCACATTTGTGATTTAACTTGAATCTGTCCACACCCTGCTGTGGAATTTAGGAATTTGTTGGGGGTCTTTATGAACTGTAGGAGTGATCTTTATCTGAGTTCAGTTTCTCAAGGAATTTCTTAACAGTTTTAGTTGTCCAGAGAAGGAGTTGTTTTTCAAACCAGTTTAAAATCCTTTGCCTTCTCATTTTCTCGATGCCTTTCTTCTTTGACAACCTGGTTGGGTGAGTTCAAGCAGGGGTCAGCCCTTGTGCTGCCCCTCAAGTGTTGCTAGATGGGAAGTCATCTGAAGGGGTTGCATTCTTCTCCACTCACAGGAACCAGCCCTTTGTTAAGTTAATGCTTTATATTCACTTATAATGCTTTATATTCACTTTTAATACTGTTATTTTTGAGCTCAATGTCTCTTGAACCAATGTGTTTATCCACTGCTTTTTACAAGCACTGTCAAAACTTGCTATTGCAGTTTAGGTTTTTAACTCCAGGTCTGCATTCTGTCCCCAGAGCTTTTTGCCTCCCAGCAGTGTTAGCAGGAGAAAACTATCGTTTTACCTCAAATACTGTGGTTGAGAGTTTCCCCTGACTCTCTTGTAATACTGGTAATCTGTGGCAGAGTATGAGGACGCTAATTTCTNCTCTGTGGTTGAGAGTTTCCCCTGACTCTCTTGTAATACTGGTAATCTGTGGCAGAGTATGAGGACGCTAATTTCTACAGCACAGTTTGCTAGAATTATCTGCTAGTCCCAAAAGGTCAGAAGCCTTGTACAGGATAAAAAAAAAAATATTTCTGTGGTCTGTGTCAGATCTAACAGTGAGGCTGAATTCTCTACTGAGTGCTGTACTACTCTATCTTGCAGAGAGCCCTGGATACTATTTCAAAATAAATAAACCAGCCTAATTCTAAAGTGTGCCAAGCTATATTTTATTTAGAATCATCTTCTTTTGCCCATATTGTACCTGAGGCAATATTCAGGATCTTTGTCCATCAGAAAGCACATCCTTTGTCAGTGCTCCTTTAATGGTGTAAGCCTTGCAAGGTAAGACTACCCCAGCTGTGCTGGGGGTGTGGACTGAAGGAGAAGGGAGAATATCCCTCTAGAAATCACTTTTCAATTGCTGGAGTCTCCAAACACATCTTATCTCTGGTTGGTGCCACCCTTAGTTGTAGAGTTCTCTTTTTGTCGCCTCAGATCTCTATAGCAGCTAAAATTCCAGCCTTGCTATTCTATTTCCTTTATGCCTTGGCAAATGTTAAATCACTGTTTTGCTAAATATGTTTAAGTGAACAAATTAGTTTTTGCCTGATTACTTCAGTCAGCAGTTGGTTTAGTTGCTGTCTTGTCACAGAAAAGGTTAAATATATTTGTGTGGAGCTGGCAATTTGGTTTCTGACTTATCTTGGTGCAATATTTTAATTTCCCCTATCTGTGGTTCCCAATTTCTTGATACCTCAAGGAGGAAAAAATCCTGGTGTGTTTTGTTTTTCATTTTTTCTCCTGTTATTTTGGGGTTTTCTTATTTTTTTCCTCCCTGTTTACCTCCTTGCTTTTTCCTTTTTACCTTTCTTTATTCTTATTATTTTCTTTATTTTTGTTGTTTATTAATTTTTTTCCTGCTCCAGAACTTGAAGGATGCCAGATTTTGTCAGAGGAAAATATGGAATGCTCTATACTTGCCAGAGAAAAGTACTCTTTGACACTATCCATCTCTGCAACAGGCAGAACAATTCCTGAATTGCTTTTTTTTTTTTTTGAGCTCACCTTTGTTAAAGGTAACATCCAGCCATATCACCAGTGCTTAGTCCTCCCTGTGTTTCCCATAGAAACTAGATTTTTTTATGGATCCACTCTCTTTTGTCTTCAAGGAAGGTGCTCCTTCCCTAAGGCCCAAGGAAACAAGGTCACATTGCTGGCTGGAGTATTTGTGAATTGAAATCATCAGTAGTTGAGAACTGAGAGAATTCAAATCCCTTAACAAAGAACCAGGTTAACTGATTTATGCAATAGTATTGCTCCATGTACTTCATAAGGCAATTTAGTATTGTGCCCTCCCAAATGGAATGTTAAGAAAAAAATATTTAAATTGATCATAAACCTGAGAAAGAG
>VZTT01021205.1:2388-14321 GCA_013400855.1 Buphagus erythrorhynchus
CACACAGGTACATGGCTGGGCTTTCCTTCCTGCACCAGGGTCCTTCAGAGTCTTCCTCTGCTGCTGTGGGCTCCTGCTTTGGGAATCCTGGAGAATTCTAAACCCCACACAAATGGTCTCACACCAGAAATACTGACACGACTCCTACTTGGAGCTTAGTGCTGGTTAACAAAGAGCAGGTGAATTGGGGAGCCAAAACATCAAGCTCAGATCTGGGCTTGAAGTTCTCTTCAGGTCAGCAGCTCTTTGGAGCTGGGGTTTGGTTTTGCACTCCCTCCAGATGGGCACAGCTGTGAGCACAAGCTCTGTCCTCAAACCAGACACTCTGAGGAGCAAGAATGAACTTCCCATTCCTATCCTCACCCTGGTCATGCAGACTTTGGAGTTTTACACCGAGCCAGGTATTTTGGTTCTGAGATGAAGCCCTGAGCACTGTGAACCATTTCTCCTGCTCACAGTGATGTAGGGTTTCAAAGACTCTCAGAGCCTCTCACTGCCAACTCCTGATACTATTACTGGGCACTACAAAGCCACATTGTTCTACACCTATTTACTGCAAGTAAGATATGAGGATACCAGGTGTAATTGCTTTACTGCCTTAAGGATAGAAGTCTTTCTGATTTGACCACAGTAGGACACCTGCATCTCTCAACCACAGCTTACCTGGCTCCTGCAAGATGCTTTCAAAGCACCCAGTTGCTACTCAGTGACCCAGAAAAAAGTTTACCACCTACTCATAAACCCTCATTTTGAAGTACTGTGCATCTTATTTAATGCAAGGAATCTTAAGGTTCTTCAGAGTGTGGGCTGTGTATTAAATGTGTGAACCACTTGTGTACCATTGTGCAAATCACATCTTTTGATATGAAACTGTACTCCAGGGATAATTCCTAAAAAAAAAAAAAGGTGATTATTGAGACCAAGGAAAAGTATTTAAAGGTGTACATTACTTTTCAGGGAAGCATGAAGGCTTCCAGGCATGGAGCTTAGGGACATGGTTAAACAGTGGGCTTGGCACTGTTGGGTTTACACCTGGATTCAAAGTTCTTTTCCAACTTAAATGATTCTGTGATTCTGTTAAATAAAGAAAATAAGTTGGCATGACTCAAACTGTCTGTTTCTCTGAAACACCAAAACAAAAAGGTGATGCAGAGAAGTCTTCTCTCTGTACACATCAAAATTCCATTCTGACAAGCTTTGAATGTTGCATTTCCATTTTTACCTGTACTAAGGAAAATTCTGGAGGTCCTGTCAGGAAGAGATTTCAGTTCGTGGCCCTGGAACATGAATATTTTTTAATTTTTTTATTGAACTCCACCCAGGTACAAACTTCTCCTTCAGAGGAAGGACAAGTTGTCTAATTTAGGGTAAAGCTACATGAGGGATGTCTTGTTCCTGGAGGTGCAAATGCCCTGGCTGAAAGTGTAAATGTGCTGCACTCCCTTCAGTTGTTGAAGATGGCATTAATCCTCTTCTTCCTCCTCTTCCTCCTCCTCCTCCTCCTCCTCCTCTGCTCTGGAGGTCACCTCCCACAGACAGGGCACAGACAGGAGATACCTGCCTGCTTCTCCCCTGCTTTGAGACAAAATCAAGGCAAGTAATTTCAGCTCTTTGAAGGCAGGTTTGTGCTAAAGACTTGGATTTCATGCTGAAGTGGCTGACACTAATATAATTTGGGGGATAAGGGGTAGCCTTTGGCAGCAGACACTGAGTTGTATCATCCTCAGCCAACAGAGGAAGATTTTCCAGAGCTTGTCTCTTAACACCTTGAATAAGCCCCTGACTTAAATCCACCTTGATTAGGAGCAAAATAGATTATGTATGCACAGGAGCACACAAAATAATATTTAAATGTCTGTTCAGGTATGTAAATAATGCTGTGAACAGTCTTGGAGTTGTGCTCTGAGTGAGGCAGAACCATTTGGCACAGCCTGGACAGTGAGCTGCCTGCTGGGTCCAGCCCACTTCTTCAATCACAAGGCTATTCCCCAGTATGGATTTGTCTATCCCCTATGTCTTTTCCATCATCTCTAAACTTGAGTGACTCCTATGACTAATGTGATTGTAAGTCATAAAACATTAAGTTATGACACAATCAAATCAAAGCCAAGGAATTCATAGTTAGGGTGTAGGCTACATTCTTAACTCAAAACCAGAAAAGCAGCATTACAGGGTAAACAAAAGGCTGAAGTGTCAGCCCTCATTTTTCATTTTTGGGCTCTTATCAGTTTGTATCAATTTAAGCCTTTTTTAAATATGTAATTTCTTTGACTTATTTTTTTTCCCTCTAGGAACTGAAAATTATTCTGCTTTGAGGTCTGGAACCTGCCATACAATAAACACTACTTAATTGGGACATGCTTAATAGGGATGGCCACTTTAATGGGACATCTCCTAGGGAACCTATTTATGTTAATGAGACTGAATGACAATGACTGTTTCTTAAGTGGGGCAACAAAAAGGAAAAAACTCCACTTAACAGGGATGCACTCAGCTGTTACTAGTTTGTTAAGTGTTTAACCAGGTGTTAAATAGGTCTAAAATTCTGAGCTTCCATCTTTTAATTCAAAACTGGAAAATTAAAACATTTGCATCATGATGGAATGTAGTGCTATGATCTGTAATGTGGCATTTATTGTGAAGTAAGGGCCAAACTTTTAGAATGGAAGTTCTCATCTCCAAAGAGAGCTCCTCTCTCCAAGCATGGCACTACCTGTGGACTGGATTTGTTCAGATTCATGGCAAAAGGTAGCAGTGAACCCCATTTGCTCTATTTATGAATCCTGCATTTTACCCCCTCACCTCAAAATCTTTCCATGCTGTAATTTGGATAAAAAGATGGGAGAAAAAAATAAAATTAGGAAAGCTTCTTAATTCTCAGTGACCCTTAGGTCCCTAAGATGATGTCTAAAGACTTCCAGGAACCTCCAAAAGCCTGTAAACCATCTTGAAGGTTATTCTCTCCCTGTAGCTCTTTTGTGCTCTGCTGTTTCCTCTGTAAATATGTATCCACATTTCAGGGGGGGAACAAGAGACCATGTCAAGGAGTTGTCTGAAAAACAAAAATCCCGTCTTAGACGACAGCTATATGAATTTGGGGACTCTCCCAGGCAAACCAAGACATCTGATTATGCCATTGTATCCTGTTTGGCAAAGGAGAGAGTGAAGGGAAGTGATAGACATGAGGGGCAGATGGAGTTTGCCTAATGTGTCTGTTCTTTTCTTCGCTGCCTTTTCAATTTAAGAATGTAGCAAAATAGCAGCTGCTCATAATTTCATGAATCAAGAAGTATGTAAATTTGAGCTACAAAATTTGTTGCATAGTTAGACACACACACACACACACAAAGAAAGGGAAAAAAAGGAAAAAGATCTTGCTTGCATCTACAACTTTCTTAATCTGGCATGCAAATTTAGCTTTTAGGCCTGGTTTGCCTCTCACTTAGGAGTGAACCCGAGTGGCTCAATTGATTTTGCTGCTGTCACGTAGGGTAATGCCGTGGGATAATGGCCAGCCTGGCATGAAAATCTCCTTTTGTGCCCCTGAGCTAGCACGGGGGTCTGTGCCCTACCTGTGCTGCTGGACTGCAGGTGGGGGGAAGGAGGGAAGGGGTTCTGCTGGGAATGTTTCCCTGAGCAGGGGCTGTGAACAGACACCTGAGGATGCTCACGAGCACCACAGACTGAGATGGAAATCACTCTCCTCGGGTTTCAGTCTCTAACAGCTCCCAAATTAAAAGATGGAAAAAGTGACTGGAAATGTATCATCCACATGTATAAAACAGTGCTCAGGAGGGGCTGGGATGGGGGCCTCCACACACCATACAGCTGGTTCTAGTTTTCAGACAAGATTTACTAAACACATGTAAACCGTGCGTATCTGTTTGAATACTTTTTGTGCAAATAACTTCCTCTGTGGTCAAGCTGTTCCTCTCAGATCCAGGCTACAGATTTCTGCTTTATACTCACCACTTTTTTACCCTTGGATTTCCACCAGTATCAGTTCACACTCAGAGTATGAAACTGTGAAGGAGAGAGCTGAGCTTGGCAGCCAGAGTCAGGAGAATTTACAGTGCAAAACACTGAGCAAAACTCATGGTAAAGGGCAGGAATCATCCCTGGCTTTGCTCCATCCGAGCCAAGTGGGGCAAATCCTGAGCAGCTGTAAACAGCCACAAGACTGCACGTTCCACAGGAGCTGCATTTATATCACTTGGCCCAGCAGCCCCTTGCAGAGATGCAACATTTCACCAGCTCTGGTGGGGTTCCTCCTGATTTATACCCCCCGAGCGAGCAAGCAGAGCCAGGGTCTTTCTTCACCAATTAGAAGTGCCCCACAATTATATCTGCCAAGTGTCATGAGCTCCAACTCTAAACACAAAGCAACAGCTGAAATTGGATATGAAGAAGAAGGAGGGCAGAGTTTTATGATCGATGTTTTATTGGAATCATATAAAAAAGAAAAGCATTTCACATATTTCATGGAGGTATTTTATGTGCAAATTTAATATGAAGCCTCTTCTTGTTAAACTCTTACGTGATCTATGTACTTCAGTATATAAAACACACTATAGGACAACTATGAACAAGTTTATTAAAACAACTCGGGCTCCTGTTGACATCACCAACCGCACAAGTGCTTGCTCAGATCTTATCAGTCTCTCCTTATATTTCAGGTTACCTACTTGCTTTTTTTCTCTATATATCTTTCATTGTTACAAGAATTCAACTCCTGGGCAGATCTCACAGATAAATCTACTTGTCTGTTTGGGGAATATGGCTCTAGTTCTAATTTTGCAGACTTCGTTCAGGCAATACTCCCTCTGACTGCAGGGATTTTTGCCTGAGTAATCCTTTCAGAATTGGACTCTCCGTGATTTTCATTTACTTAACAACTTGGCATTACATCTGTAAAATATTAGCCCAGTAATGTAAAATATCAAATTAGATTTATGCATTAATCTAATCTATATATGAAGCTTGATAGTCAGTTCTGTTACACTGCATTATTGCAATTCCAGGCATTCTGTGTCATTGCACATTTATTCTGATGATGCAAGAGAACCAAGGAGTGAGACTGATAGATCGAATTTGGTAGCCCATGCATGTAAAAGTCTGAGACATTGAACAAAATTTAAAATCAATTTCCACTTTCAGATAAAGCATGTAAATGTTTTCCTATCAATCACAAATAAAGATGAGCACACACAAAAAGCTAATCTGAAATAATCAACAGAATAACAAGCTATTAAACAGGAAAAATCAGGTCAAAATACATAGCCAAACTGCGAAATATTCTCTAAAAATCCTTGAAAAGGACAAATAAACAATTGTTTCTTTTCTGTGTGACAGTTGCAGTCTGAAAAGTAAAAAATTACTCCTTCATACATGTTCCTAAACTGCATTTATAAACACTTCACACAACTAAATTATATTTGTTTCCTCCAGGTTGGCTGCCCTTGAACATTTTTCTCCTTCTTGCAGTTTTTGCTTTTTTATATAATCCCTTCATGAAAGCAGGTCTTATGCCCATGGCCCTGCTTCAGCAGCCAGCCCCACACAGCAGCCACTTAAGAACACATTAAACTAAAGTTTTGTGTGTGCTTTGGTACCTTTAAAAACTGGATTCTTGGAGACAACCCACCAATACGTTATTCTTACATCTTAAAGCCATTTACTTCTCTTTATGAATGCTTCCAATTTGTTTTACTCTTGTTGGGCCGAATCCAGCTTGTTATTTACAGAAAGAACACAACAAGATTAATAGGATGTGGTCTGCACTAGCCTACACCCCTGGAAATTCATAGTGATCCCATCAATTCTGTAAAATTTCTTTGGATTCATAGCAGGTTAAAGCCCTGATCCAGGATAATGCCAAGCAGATGCAGACAAGGGCCAGCACATAAATGTGGAGAATCATGGCCAGAATAAAACCGATCTCTTTATTCCAAAGAAGAAGGTAATGTAATGTTTAGATACAAAACAATACATGGATTTTTTTTTTTCCAGTTTGGTAATCTGTCACCATCTGGACACCAAATAGGAAATGATGCAACACCAGGGGGAAAAAACCCAATTTATTTCTTACATGTTACTAAAGAAAGACTGGATTGATGTGCTACCCCAAGCACTTTGGCTCACTCGTGTGTCACAACAGGCACAGGTATGCTCCCTTCAAACAGGAGGTTCTCCACACTGAAATGTTTCCTTGGACACAGAATCATTTTTTTCCAGTGTATGGCAGCTGCAGTGAACTCAGGGCTTCCTCTAAGGGTGTCTATTTTCTCCCTTTCTGCATTAATTCAGAATTACTGTTTCTCCTTCCCCAGCACTTGAATGCAACCACCCCAAACACAGTTGTGTTTGCAGAAAATCACAGTTGTGCTAAGTCAGTCACAGTGTTCATATTTCTAAGAAAAGATGTGCTTCCCCAAATGAAACCTCACCCTCATTATTGGAGGACAAACCACCTCAGACACCCAAAAGACCACAGATCACAATACAGGTGCCCATGGGGGACCCACCAAGGGATGTGACTGCCATGGGGGACAATGGGACCAGAAAGCCCAGCTGGAGGAAAGGAGCAGAGGGATGTTCCCTTCTTCCGTCCCACGTGAAGTGTTTGTGTTTGGAAAGTGAAAGAAAAACCTTTCTTCTCTCTGCTTTGCCAAGGCAGCTCAGCTCTGCACTCACCCACTTCTGTGGAAGGGAAGGGGAACTGGAGGTGAGGGAGCAGCTCTGAGCTGCTTTATTTGTACTTTTCCTCCTTCTCCTCCTTGCTGCTTCCCTGTCCTGAACCCTCAGGGTGCAGTGCCTGACAGCCACCACGAGATTTTGATCTCCCAGTGACCACTGGAGCTGTACAGAATGGAGAAACTGAGGGAGGATCCAGGGAGTCCTTTCATGTCACCAAAAGCCCCGTGCCAGCAGCCAACCTCAGCTCCTGTCCCCAGCCACAGCCACTACACCAGCTCTCCTGCCACTGGGAGAGTGGCACAAACAAACAGAATAAGCCCAGGTGGGGTTCAGAACACAAAAAGGCATTTAAACTAATAATGCAGGCTTCAGATCCTTATTCTAAAGCAATATGTGGAATATTGGAGCTGAAGATTCAGCAGAAACTGGGAGAAATACCTGGTTGGGACAGAGCTAGTGGAGGCAAAAGCACAGCTAAAATGCACCTAAGCAGGGAGGGAGAGGGGAAGAGCAAGAACCTGAAGTGAGGAAGTGGCTGCATGAAGTGAGTGAGGGTTCATGATAGGAATAGCAAGAGTTAAATACCACAAAATAAAAGGATGTGCAAAACCCAAAGCCCAAACCTCTAAGAGAACTCAGTAAAAGGTAAAAAAACATGCAAGTCTACAAGTGAGAAAAAAGGTGGGAGCTTTTCCTGGGAATATAACCTACTAACTTGTCTGCTGATCCCTTTAGAGAGCAGAAAAGATACATTCCCAACTCAAGCCCAGCCTAAGTCAGAGAGAAGAGTGCTGCATGGAGCATGAGGCCAGAGAACCTCCCATCCAACAAAATCCTGGCTCTGGTACCATCCTGTGCATGGGATATAGGATAAGAAGGCAAGGACAATGCAGACAAATTAAAACTGGGGTGAACCATACCCTGAGAGAAATTCAGTATCATATTTACTCACTCCAGCTCCAGGGAATGCATAACCCAATAGATCCTTTCCTCCTCTAACTCTTTCTGCTGTTCCAGATGTTGGCCAAAACAGAACCATGCATCTGGGTGGAACATTCAGTGAGAAATGCAGCTATTTGAGAGAAATGCTGTGGGAGCTCTTTCAGGGTCTTCAGTAACTCCTGCTGCACGTGGCAGAGACACCACTGCAGTGCCATCCCATGTTTGTGCTGGTGTGGGTTAATCCACCAGTCCTCAAGGAAGATCTGTTGTGGGTTATGCTGGATCCTCATAAACATCTTCAGAGTTAACCAGCAAGTAACCACACCACGCAAATTTACTTTGCTTTTAATTGTGGCTGCTTTCCCTGCCCTCTCTGAGAATAGCTTTCTTCTCTTCCACCTGCCAGAGTGTATCTGTGGCTGTGCAGTGCTCACAGGATAACAGAAATCATAGGATTATGTGCTTGGATCATGGGTGCTGCCATCTACATGATTTCTGCTGAAATTTTCCCAATTTACCAAAGAAAGTGGGAATTGCCATGTTGTTTGAGAAAACAAGGGTCCATCCAGCTGAGTGACCACAGCTGGACACCCAGGTAATTGTGTGCAGGCACAGGGGGTTCTTCTCCCAGCTATTTTCCCTGTTTCCAACCATTTTCTGCTCAGGGGCTTTCCTGAGCTTCTCCATGTCACAGTGTCCACATCACTGGCCAAAGCCTCAGGAAATTTATGTGCTGCAAAACCTCTGGCTACTTCCAGAGATATAAATCAAGCAGAATTAGAGTCATTGACAATAATTGGGGAAAAAAAAATCTGTAATTTGGAAGACATATATGAGTTTTGATCTTAATTTGGACTAAATCTCCCAGGAACATAAATTATCTGTTTGGCTGTCTCTGTTCCCTGCCATCCTTGTGGAATCTCACTGTGCAATGGCACAGAGTAGTAAAGGATATCTCAAATCCAATTTAAGGTGAACAGAAGGGCACTTCCACAGTGGAGAGGGCTGGAATTTTGGGATGAGGAGCTCTTTTCCAGCAGGTACAGGCAGCCAGGGACAAGAATCAGCTGAAGAAGATGCAAAGATGAGAGCCATGAAGTGAGGGAGAGAAAGGGCTGGATGAGGAGCAGACAGGGGTACAGAGAAGGCTCTGGAGGAACCCTTTTAGGGGAACTGATAGAAATTCGGGAGTCAGTTTACATGAAAATGAGAAGTAAAAAAACCCACAAGAATCCTTGGAGAAGAGACCCAAAAGTTACAAATGCTGGGAGAAGCAGCACCTCATCTTTCAGTGTTCTGGCTAAGAAAATCAGCCAGGTTCATTAAGGCAAAGAGAAGCCTAAGGCCAGTGATCAATACTGGACTCATTGTCCAAAATATTCTCACGAATGCAGACTGATGCCCAGGGGAGCAGCTATGCTAAGGAACTGCTCCCAACCATTTTGGGACCTTTGGAATAAAGATCTATTTTCTTCAGTATTCCTGATGATGACATGAAGAATAACAATTTTCTGTGGTGGCCCAAAGTACAAACATGTTCATTAAAGAGCTGTATCAGTGAGATCTTATGACATTAATAGATAACAAATTTTAATGTGATTTTCATCCAATTCCTAAAAAGAAATTTGTACAATATACTTACAAATATTTTGGATGTATCAAGCTTTACTAGTTGCTGTCATAATTTGAGATTCAAACTTCAAATGCACTGTGCTTCCTTTTTCAGTACTCTATTAGTGCCTGTTGAAAGAAGTTAGCATTTACACAGATCAAATCTAACTTTTGAAAAACCTTCCTCAAACGAACAGATGAGAATGATTCCTTAAAACATAATAACCCAAGAAAACTTTATTCTAACCATCTTCTAGCCAGGGTGTACCCAGTTTTCCAAGCTCCCTCTGCCATCGTACACAGGTACATTTCAGCAGGAGCACAAAGCACATTATCGCTTGCTCCAAGGAGCTCTGTAGCCTGCAGGATCTTTGCAGAATCCAGCCCGAAGAAATGCAGCACTTTGAGAAAACAGAGCTGTCAAGCAAGATTTCCTTGGGCTTGCTGCCACACAAAATGGCAAACGAGGGACTTGATCCTGCATGGAAGACAATAGGAATTATAGGTGCTCAGCGTTTGTCTTCCGGCAGAGTTAAGGTTTCTCAGTAATTCCCCAAATCAGCCGTACTGCTTTATGCTTATTCAAAATTACATAGCTAAAAGCTTTGGTATGTAGCCACAGAGCTTTTATTTCAAATTGGCAATAATGTAACTTCTGCAAAAAAAAGACTACAATAACGTTAAAAATATCATAAAATGTTATTTATATCAGGATTCATTTGTTACCCCATATGACAATCATTCATATTTCTTGACAGATATAAACCTCCGTTTAACACATTAGTATCGTAAATATTACCAGATATAACACTGTAATTTAATACCCACCAAATGTATTTTAAAATATTACTCAATTTAAAACTTTGGATTTTAACCAGATGTGTTTCCAGAAAATGATTCAGGTCAGATGCTTTTTTCTTTTCCCTTCTCTGTGCGCGCGCGTTCAAAGTGGAGCGTTCCTATGTGATTTATTGTGCCATGACTGTGTGCCCCGAACCTAAAACAGCACCACGATACTTCATCCTTGAGGCTTACACACCTGCAGTCCAAACTAACAAGAGAAAACATCTACATGGCACGGCAGGAGCCTTTGAAATGTCTTTTTGCAGTTGCCTGGACACAGAACAGACTGGTAGAACAGGGAGGCAGCGGAGAAAGGGTGAAGACAGGAACTCCAGCCTCTTTCATCTAGAAAGGGGGGACCATGGAGAGATTAGAGGAAAGGATTTTGATTAGATCACTGGAATGTGAAATGATGCTTCCCAGGATTAAAATCCTATTTTAGAGCCACCAAACCGGTTACGGCGTTAGTCAGAATTTGGAGGCTCGCGCGGCTCCATCCCCGCTCCGTCCCCGGCTGTCACTCCAAGCACCCCACACCCTCTCCCCGGAGCAGGGGGGACCCCAGCCGGGCTCCCCAATCCTCTCCAGCATCACCCCAGCAAGGAGCTGCCCTCCCTCAAAGCATGGCACTTCTGGGGGGAGGAGGAGTTTCCTTCTCCAAGGGCATCCCTGGGTCCAGCCCCACGGCTGGAGGCTCTTGGATTTCGGTCTCATTGGGCCCCCAGTTCAGATCACCACGTAGAGGTCTGACATTTTCATAACCAAGTGCCATTAGTTTTATTCCCAGCACAGCCAACCAACAATCTGAAGGTCTGCAGTCGTCGGGCTGATCATTACGTGGAACCCATTAACATAAAACCCGCCATCGCAATTAGTATCTTTGTAAGCAGCAGCCTCAGCAAAAAGTGGAAATGGAGGCTGAAATGATGGTGCTCTTGCAAAGGAGGCCGGCAGCAGATTGGGAAATAATCTGTGGCAATTGCTCTGCTGCTGTCTCTGCCGTAACTTCTCCAAAGACAGGCAGAGCCATTTCCAAGCAGTCAGCCCACGGACTTGAGCGAGCACTAAATTCACCCGGTGATCAAACACAATTTGAGAAAAAAATCTACAATCGCTCACTTGGGGGGGGAAGAGATATTTTCCTGTTACAGATGAAGTGCAAAACAGCGAAAGTAGCTGTATTTGGAAAAATACCGTGCAGCTTATTGATTCCAGAGGGGACAGGTACAGACCGTGGGTTTGCCCGTCTCCCAGTTAAAACAGGGAATGCTTTCAAGGGGGGCAAGGCATCTGCAGGCTGGTTTGTTTTCTTAGATGAGCCAGCTAAAATGTTCTGTGCTTTTCAGGAAGGGAACAAGGAAAATGTTCGTATTTATAGCAACATTATTGTTTAGAACAAAATAAGTTATTTCATCCTTTTAATCTCCGTTTCTATGGATATCCTGCGCGGGGCTGGGATCTGATTTTCCGAGCTCCGTGCGATCCGTCTCCCCTGGGCAGCGGCCGGCGGCACCGGCCCTGGCAGGGAGCGCCTGTCCGCGCTGAAGAAATCCCGTTCCAGGCGCTCCCGGACCGCCCCGGACACCGGCAACCCGCTGCCCTCCACGCACTTTTTCATTGTTGTTTCCCCTAAACTCTCTGCACTTGGCTAATTTTAGCCCCGAGCGTGCTGCCCCCCCTCCCGCCCCGCCGCCGCTCCGGGCACCATTTGCCGGGCGATGCGCTGCCATGAACCCGCACCGCGCCCGCGGGAGCTCCGCACCCCTCCCGCACCGCCCCGCATCCCCGCGGCGCTGCCCGCCCGTGTCCGCATCCCGCCGGTGCCGTTTTCCCCCCGCACC
>VZTT01021214.1:6339-17741 GCA_013400855.1 Buphagus erythrorhynchus
AGATTTTATTAACTTTCTAATTACATGAATGGAATGAAATGTAAATATATTATGAGCTTTACATATGTCTAGGTTCACAAGAAATGAAGTAGTTTTATTGAAGTCATTTTTGAGAATGAAAAGGAGAGGAGCAATTTATTCCTGGAGATGGTGGTTGAACAGATGTTATTTAAATAAGTCTACGGAAGGAAAATCTGCTAATTATAACATTTTATATATATTTTATACTAAGTTTTTTTTTTTAACAATAAAAAATGCATGCTTTGGATACTAAATTTAGGAATTTTGAATAAGAAAACCATTAAAAAATAGACTTCATGTCAATAAAGAATACAGAGAATACAGGAATTGTAATGAGTAGTTTAGGACAATATACTGATGGCTAAAATGCCCAGAATTTCCTTTGAAAATGTAATCTTAACCTGGGAGGCTAAACACACTGTATATATGTTAATCATTCTAGGCTGCCTTAATAATTAGTAGAAAGAAGTTACCACTTTCAGGAACCTATTCTTCTCATCATAAAATATGTGCATATGATCTTGGAGATATTTTCCTTTAATAATTTTTGTGATGTTGTGTTTAAGTCTAAGGTGGCTGTCTATTTTTTTTTTTTTAGAAATCTAATGGCAGCAATTAAATAACCTAGTTTTCATAGTTCTTAACTACAAAACTATTTCAGATGCATTTAACAATTGTATTGACACAAACATAAGCCTGTTGAAATAAGTTTGTTCATCTTTCCTGTTCCAGATTCAAGATATCTATGGACTCATCTGGATTCATTTCCAAGATAAATTCAGAAAGCACAGTTAAATCATTGGATTTTTAATCCGGCTACAAGACAGAAACCTACTTTTGTCAAAAATATTCAGTAGTGATCTTGCCTGTATCTCAAATTTCATGCACCTCTGGATCAAAATCTTGCATTCTAAGCCCTCAATTTTTTCCCCAAAACAGCAAGTACATTGACAAAAATATCTTCAGTAAGCACAGGATTTTTATTTATACTAATATACTTAAGTTATTTACATGTGTGTATGTTGTGGGAATCAAGACATCTGTGAGACTGCAGAAAGGATAGACTGAGGAGAAATAAGAGCTGGACAAAAAGCACCCAGGTCTATTTGATCTAGTAACAAAAAATAGTTGATGCAAGAATACATACATATTCTAGTTTCCTGTTATGGCTCTTTGTAGAAGCAAATGTCAGAATAGGAAATATACAAAGGAATTGCATCTGTGGAATTCTGGTTTGGAATCTGTCTGAAGTGGAAACCAGATATGTCTTTGGACACGTGTCTTTACTGAAATGTGAAAACTTCAGGAAGAAATAATTCATCAGATCAAAGTTTTATTTATTGGTACTTGAAATTGGGATGTTTCTAACAATCTATTGAACTATATTTCTCAGTACCTCAGCTATTGAAAAGGTTCATCTGAGCAAAGGCTCAGTCAGAGAATTCAAGGGATTTACTCAAACAGTGCAAGATTAGGATGCAATTGCTGCCAACACTTGGAAAATGGGGCAAGTTTCTACTAGTTGTTCTAGAATAAACTTGAATGGTCTTTAGTTACTTGCTTTAATTTTTATCTTTTTTCCCCAGAAATTTAAATCAATTCCTCTGTAAAAGGCTAGTATTTGAGTAACATAATGTTAGAAAAATATTCTCGCTGATGGGACTTTGGGAATAAATTAAGGTGGTTACTGACTTTGAAATATCTAAAATTAGCTGAGGAAATGAAAAACTAAAATTAATAATACATTTGAGGTTTTGAAATCAACTAGTGTCAAAAACATTTGGAGCATAACCTAATAAATCACATAATAACTAACTTAAAGAAAAGCAAAGGGATGAATGAGGAGGAGCACAGAGAGGCATCACAGGACCAAAGAAGGAGAAGACAGACCAGCCTGGGGATGTGATGCTCAGGGCTGGATCAGACAAGCCTGCTGGCTGGTCAGTCTGCACACAGCCAGACCCTCTTACACACAGCCCTGGCTGCCCCATGTCCCTTCCTTCCTCCCCATCCCCTTCCCACTATGCTCCCTCCTAAGTTTTGCACAGTCCCACTGACACTCAGTTCAAACATCACAGATCCCCATGTTATAGTTTGTCATAGAATCCTGGAATGGCTTGGATTTAAAGAGAGTTTAAAGATCATCTAATTCAAACCCCCTGCCGGGGGCAGGGACATCTTCCACTAGACCAGAGCACCCACAGCCCAATCCAGCTAGGTCTTGAACCCTCCCAGGAACCCTCTCTACACATTATCTAAGGGAATTCTTGTGGCACTTCCTAGCATTTTTATCCCTTATGTAAAATCTGTAAAGTCCTTGCCCTTATAGAAGAATATAGCAATCATAATAATAGAAAATACATGTAGTATATTTCTACCGCAGTAGTTTAGAAATATGAGACAGGAAAACTACTTTTTTATGCCTAGAGTGACCTATAAACAAGACCATATATTTTTCAGTCAAAATTATTTGACTTTGTAATATCCCCTTTCTTTCCTCACGTGTGATGAAAATGCTGTCTTGACAATACCAAGGTCTATGGGAAATAGATATTTGACAATACAGCTATGGAAAAAATACTGTTTCTGAATAAGCGATAACAGAAAGATCACATGTGGTTAATATTGTAGATTTCTTGTTTCTACCCTCTGAATGAAATTCAGTTTCTTGGGAGTACTATATATATGGAGCTGCCCAATCTTGTACATTGGATGCTTTGCTTAGTACAGAGAGGAACCCTCTTTCCTTTGTGGTGCTTCAGCTCTTGTGTTACTCCTCATTTATAGCCCAAAGTTCCATGGGCTTTTTGGCTGATGTCTTATACTCTGCTGCAGCTTCTTGAATATGCTGTAGTGTTTTTCACTATTGTAGTTAATTTTGTAGACTCTCTTGTATTTTATATCTCTCTCTTTCTGTTATCTCTCTCTTACTGTTTTGCATTTCCCTGGCTAACTCTCACTTTAGTATCTCCTTCCTATACTCTTCCAATCTCCACACGTAACCATGCTGTTAGTGTAACCTGTTACCTCTTTTTTTGCCATTTGATCAAAATACTGAAACAGCACAGTAATTTAAAAATATCTTATGATTTTTAGTATTTCTTCCTAATTTTTAATTAAAATTCTAATTTTAACATATTAAACAACACTGTGCAAGAATTTAGCCTTGCAAAACAGCAATTTATGTTTTAATTTCCTTTTTTTAGTGAAGTCTTATATTTTGTGTATAATAATTATTAACACAACGCTGTTGAAAATCTTAGAGGTTGCAAACTGCTAGGGGGCTGAGGAAGGGAGGTTCACTGGCCCTTGGCTAAATGTTGTAGTTCCACGTGCCCAAGTTCGCTGAGCAGCAGTGGTGAGCCCAGCCTAAGACACACACACACTGCAATAGCACAGCCAACCACAAAGCTGACAGAGGAGAGAGCAGAACCTTTATAGGCATCTACAGAAACAGGACAGCTGCTGCAGTCTTGCTTTTCCTCTCTGGATAATCAGGAATGAAGTCCACTCTAAGACACACACACGTGTTTCTCCAGGAGCTAGCCTTTGATATGCAGTCCATCTAGCACCTAGCCCCCAGTATCTCTCTTCCAGTTCCTGACACCTGGATGTCCCAGGCAAGGGTGTTTAATGGTCCTACTCCAGCAACTGGAGCTCAGACCTTCTTCCTACTTTCTATGTCAAGGTTTACATGTGTTGACAGACACACAGAAGAAAGGTAAGCACTTGATAAGAAAGTGAGACAGAGTGCACTGACCAGATGCAGATTTCTCACTCAAGTGAACTAGTTTATACACATCTGGACCCTTTTATACCCTTGTCCCCTCTCTTTCTCCATGCTTTTTCCTCCCTTATCCACCTTGTTCTCTCCTTTTCCCTGCCTTTGTCCCTTCCCTTAAACATTCCATATTAAAATTTACTCAATCCAAAATGCACTTCTCTCTTGTCCTCCATAATAAGTTCTAAATCTTTTTAGGTGTTTACCCCTTCAGTCTGGAATAGATTCTGGATTTGGTTTTTTTTGTTTGTTTGGTTTTTTTTTTTTGTTGCCTCCTCTTGGTTGGTAACTTACAGAGAATTTATTTTCTTTGACAGTCTTAGGAACAGCTAAGTGAGCCAAGACTCCTCTGCAGGCCATGGTGAGACCAGGGTGAAGCAGGTTGTCCCTCTGTAGCCCATGGGGATCCATGGGGGATGCAGAGATCCACCCACAGCCCATGGGGATCCATGCGGATGCAGAGAACCACCCACAGCCCGTGGGGATCCATGGGGATGCAGAGATCCACCCACAGCCCGTGGGGATCCATGGGGGATGCAGAGATCCACCCACAGCCCGTGGGGATCCATGGGGGATGCAGAGATCCACCCACAGCCCGTGGGGATCCATGGGGGATGCAGAGATCCACCCACAGCCCATGGTGGAGGTGCCCATGCCGGAGCGGATGGATGCCTGGAGGAGGCTGTGATCCAGTGGGAGACCCAGGAGAGAGGGGCCCTGGTTCCAGCCTGGAGCAGCCTGTCCTTGGAGGTCTGCACCCCATGGAAAAGTGACCCACACTGCAGCAGTTTTGGGAGCACTGTGTGCCTGTGGGGGAATTCACGTTGCAGCAGATATGGTTTGGCTGCTGCTCATGAGAGTGGACCCACATGAGAACCAAGTCCCATAGGAGGGACCCTGTCGCAGTTATGTTGAGATGGACACGACTGGCATCATCACCAGTCCTTTATTAAAAACTTTTCATGCCTTGTCTCTCAGTGGACTTCTTTCAGGGAACCCTGACTCCTTTCCTCATAGGCAGCATATCACAGCACTAACTCCTTCTCCCTTCTGCATGACTGGCTAACCCCCAACTTGTCCCTTACCCGGCCACCCAACCCTGTCTGTCACACACACAGCATCTTCTTACCTTATCTGTCCCTTGCACAGCCCCATGTCCCTTCCTCCTCATAGCACAGCCAGCAAACTCTGGGTCTCTAACAGCAAAACTAGCTCTCAGCTAGCTAGCCCACTCTTTTATAACACCCATCCTCACTGGGCAGGCAAGGCTGTGTCCACTTCTTGGCAATCAGTACAGCTGTAATTCATTGAGGAAAATTCCCTTCTGCACTATCCTTGCAAACCATCTTCCCACAGGACCCCACAGACTCACAAGGGAAGAACTCCTCTCCTAGAGCAGTGGAGAAAATCTCAGAGATGGACTGACCCAAATCCCCATGCCCTGTGTCCCTGTGCTGTCGGTGGGAAGGAGGGAGGGACTGGGGATGGAGAAAGGCATTTTAAGGGCTTATTTTGCTTCTCAATATCCTCTTCTGATTCTGTTAGTAATAAATTCACTTTATACCTCTAAGCTAAGCCTGTTTTGCTCTTGGAGTGTTTTCTCCCAGTCGTAACTTATGAAGCCTCCATTACATTTTTTCCCCTGTGCCCAGCTGTGGCAGGGGAGTGTGAGCAACTTTCATGGGTGCCTGGTGTTTGGCTAGTGTCATATCAAGACAACCTGGAACCTAGGCAGTTCATAATACATAAAAAGCCCTACCTTATATGGAAAGGAAGAATGAAAATGGAACAACAGAGCAAATGGAAAAACAGAACAAATCCACATGCTGCTTTAGGATAGCCATATCTAAAGATGATTAGCAGGTAAAATTCTGTGTTAACTAAGTACAGAGTAATACACCTCTGACTATTTGTGCATCATGACAGACTGTAAATCAGCTTTGATTGCTTGGGAAGAAGTTCAGAGGCCAATACAGAGCACTGACTACAACAGCTGCATCCTCAGTAATGGAGGAGGTTGTTAGTGAAGGGTAGGAGGGGAGGGAGGGAGGGATGGAGAAGAAAAGAATTCTATAATATTGGAATAGAGAACAAGAACAAAATTTAGACATGCCAGTTGGCATCCACCCTGTATGCATGCTTTGAGGTAGGATTTCTCTGTCCCAGGAAGACGTAGGGTGGAAATGATAGTCTCACAAAAGGACAAAAGACATGAGTAGGTGTTGGCTTGTCAGAAATGGGGACTTGTTGAAATTTCTAAATTAATGTGTGCAAAAACTTTACAGGAAATTCTCATTTGCTAGTTATAAAATATATGAAGCAGAAAAAATAAATTATGAGGCAGATTTTATTTTTTTTTAAGAAACAAAGGCACTGCTTCATTTAGGGCATATCTAACTCATGACAGTCATTATAGGGAACTCTCAAGGTTCAAAATAAGGAGAGATTCTCAGAAGGGTTATGAATTTTAGCAGAGGGTTAATGGCCTCAGAAGCATCTAATATTGTGGATGCTGACATTAATTATTTTGTTATTATGTTCAATACTACCATTAAATTTGCTCTTTTGGATTCTAGCAAAGAGAAATTTTCTACTAAAAATATTTCCCTTCCCTAAATAAAGGTTTGATTATCAATACACCATGTGTACATACACAGATATTTTAGGGAATGCACTATTATGCATTGCTATGCACACACTCAAGAACTTTATCTAGTACTACCCCCAGGCTGGAACTGTATGTTGCTAGATTGGAGGATGTTTTATCAAATTTGAAAGATTTAAAAGAATCCTAATTTAATTAAGGTGCACAAGCACAAAAATGTAAAATTGCAGCTGATGGACTGAAGATATAATCAGAAATGTATCCTTGATACAAATTAGATATGAATGCATTTAGGAGACCGGCATCAGTAGTTCACTTGCCACCTTGTTCCTGGTTCAGAGATGAATGTTCTGTCAGAAAAAAAGTTCAGCATGCAGTTGAGTGTGTGATTAGACTGTCATTTTTTCTGCAATCAGCTGCATGACTGTTAGCAGCCATTTAGATTGCTAAAATTTTGCCCCTGGCAAACAGAAGGTCGGGGTTGTTCTCCATTTCCAGTCCAACCTCATTAGAAGTGATATCAAACAAAAAAAGACATCTTTTCTTCTCAGAAACCTGTAATGCAGACATCACAGGCAACTAAAAGAAACGTTGTTTGACTCATTAGCACCATCAATAAAAGACTAAAATCTGTTAAATAAAATTTACTGAAATATTCGTATCACCTAAGATTTCTTGCCCTGGCAGATATATCAATCCAGTCATGGGTTCATCACAGGAAAATGAGGAAGATTGTCAGTATTATAAATGAAAAAATACAGTATGTTAAATTTATCACAGAAAGGGAGGGCACAAACGATATTTTCTGGTTTAAGTGTCAAAGACCTGCTTGTCTCCAGCAAGTGTGTGACACAGTTATTTTCTATATGCTGAAAAATATCACCACGCTTGCATTTTTTTCTCAACTCTTGTCTGCTAAAACTCTTTACAATTCTTCAGGATCTTCCTGAATGTCCTTATGTCTTCACTCAATATTCTCAGGAAGACCTCAATTTATCCAGTCTTAATGAGTTTATCTAGGCAGTTAACTCTTATTGCCTGTAATTAAAAAAATTAATTAGTAATTCACAACTTGGGGGTGGCAATTAATAGACCACCTGATGTACCTGGAAAAACAGGCTAATGTTTTGACCTGCAAGGACCTCCTTTGGTCTTAGTACCTCTATCTTCTCAATCTATATATGGACGCATGTATATATATATAGTTGTTTGTTGGTTTGTTTTTCGGGTTTTTTTTCCCATTTTGTACATTATAATGTTTTGGGAGTAACTGAAATAGAGCCTCTACTCTGCAATTTATTTCATTCAGTGTATTATCTATGAACTTTCAAAACCCTCATCTTTCAAAGTTTAAACTGAAAAATCTTTGAAAGAAAGCACCTTCGACAGAATTGAAGGAATCTTTGAGATAAAATTCTTCATAATCACACATTGACTGAGTATCAGTAATTAAAAAGCATTTTCTTCAAATATCTACTTTGTCTGATTGTCAGTTTAATAAAAGTCCCTGGGATAGTAATGTTCTTTAGAACAGAATAGTAATAAAATGACAAAGGTTTCCTTTGCTCTCTTGGATTATCCTAGACAATTTACCAGTCTTGATTAGAAGTGATCCACTGGTTAATCACTTGCCAATCCCCTCCAAAATGATTACAACTTATTTTATTTTGTATTGAAATACATATCTTTAGTTTATCATTTGTATAAACTGTGCAAAGTCTTTGGATTACTGCACATAATCTGTGATTAAACAGAAACAGCTTATGGAAATATTTTAAAATAATGCTTTTTTCAGTTCTTGATGATTTACTTGATTGATACTTAATGATCATGATATTAATATTCAAAATTCTTGACAAGTTTCAGCACTAATTACACATGAGCCTATTTCTCAGCTCTTCAGCCCATGGGCCATATTGCAAGAAACACTGTGGTAATGGGGTTCAAACCAAAATTCAAGGAGAATCTGAATACAGGAAAATATTCAAAATATCTTGGTATGAAATCATACCTTCAAAAGGAAAGATTGAAACAGAATATCTTCAGAGTATAATGGAAAATATGCTTTTCTATATAGTAAGTTAAGTAGATCTTCAGTCCTAAGTGGTGAATGCTGATTACATTTCATCAGGGCTGTGTCCATGTTTTATTAACAGCTGCTTTAGAAATACATGAAACAGAAAAAAATTGAAGCAAGTTAAGTGAATAATAGCTAAAAAGAACTGGAGTTCATAAGTTCTTAAATTGTAAATGATTATGAATTATGAAAATCAAGAGCAACAAATCAACAAAAGAACACCTTTAATTTTCCTCTGTGATGTTAGCATAACAATTATTAAACTATTAGAAAAAGAACTATGAATTATATAGGTACATTAATGGTCTATGTGGAGGTCAAATAGAGGTAAAGATATTAACATTTCTGGTCCAGTAGTTGGAGAAAATGGTTAAAAAATATGAACATAACTAAAATCTTCCTCTGCCTTTAACTGAAAACTTAGAACAGAATTTTCTGTAAGAGTTTGGCTTTGTAACTTGCAGCTTTTGTGAATTTTATACTCCAAGTATGCAATTGTCCTTTGGCATTTTGCAGCTGTTCAGTACTGGCATACAATGCAGTATGCCACAAAGAGTTATTTAGTAAGAATTGCAACACACACGTCATTTTGAGGGTTGCTGCAAGTCACCAAGACAGAAGTGGAAGATTACATCATCTTTATATTAGTTTAAAATTCACTAATTAGATGAAGGAGCAAAGAGTTTCTGTGACATTTCATGCACAATCTCAGGGAAATAAAGAACTGGATCATCTAATCATAGAATGGTTTGGGTTGGAAAGGGACTTCAAAGATCATATAGTCCAGCCCCCTCCTTTTAAGAGCAGAAATATCTTTCACTAAACCATGTTGCTCAAGGATCCATCCAACATGGCCTTGAACACTTTGAGGGATGGGGTGTGCACCATTTCTCTATGTAACTTAGTTTAGTGTCTCATCATCCTCATAATAAAAAAATTCTCTTCCTTATACCTCATAAAACTCTACCCTCCTTCCATTTAAAACTTTGCCCCTGTAAAAAAAAATCCACTTCCATTTTTTTTTCAAGTCCCCTATATACATGGAAAGCCTGCAGCATGGTCACACAGTGCCCTCTCTTCAGCTGAGCAACCCCAGCTCAGCCTTTTCTCAGAGCAGAGATTCTCCAGCTCTCTAATAATTTTCATGGCTCTCTTGTGAACTCACTCCCTCATCTTTCCTGTGATGAGGAGCCCAGAGTTGGGTGCAGTACTCCAGCCAGGGTCTCATGAAAGCAGAATCACCTTCCTTGACCTACTGGCCACACTGCTTCTGTGTTGTGGTCCAGTTTAAGAACAAGAGACTAGATATTTATGGAAAGAATATCAATGAGAGAAAAGATAACTTCCAATTCAGAAAGGCCTAATGTTGATTTTACTGGCCTCAACATAAAGTGAAAAAAGCNGTGCACCATTTCTCTATGTAACTTAGTTTAGTGTCTCATCATCCTCATAATAAAAAAATTCTCTTCCTTATACCTCATAAAACTCTACCCTCCTTCCATTTAAAACTTTGCCCCTGTAAAAAAAAATCCACTTCCATTTTTTTTTCAAGTCCCCTATATACATGGAAAGCCTGCAGCATGGTCACACAGTGCCCTCTCTTCAGCTGAGCAACCCCAGCTCAGCCTTTTCTCAGAGCAGAGATTCTCCAGCTNTATCATGTCTCTCTTGTGACCTCTCTCCCTCATCGTTCCTGTGATGAGGAGCCCAGAGTTGGGTGCAGTACTCCAGCCAGGGTCTCATGAAAGCAGAATCACTTTCCTTGACCTACTGGCCACACTGCTTCTGTGCTGTGGTCCAGTTTAAGAACAAGAGACTAGATATTTATGGAAAGAATATCAATGAGAGAAAATGTAACTTCCAATTCAGAAAGGCCTAATGTTGATTTTACTGGCCTCAACATAAAGTGAAAAAAGCTTATGTCATATGAAAGGAAACAGCATTGATTAGAACTCTCTAACAGGATTAAGATGCTAAATTAAATAAAGTAAAAGTACAATATGAGCAATTGAATCTATTGTAGTCAAATTATATTTGCTATATCTTTTTAGAATCTTTATTCAACATGAAAGAAGGAATCCTCTGCTTAATAAGTAGGTTGCACCATTAAATGAGACCTAGTAATCAATTAGAGGTCTAAAAGAATCATAAACAATTTAACAAAGTTTTGGATATTTTAATTGCTTATGCTTCTCTTTTATAATCACTTTAAAACATAGTTTGTCTTTTTCCAAGTCTCTGAATATTGTGTACATTCTCTTGGGAAATCTGAAGGTAAATTACATTTTCAATTATAAATACAAACATCTGTGTCAGAAGCACTTAAATTATATGATAATAAAAGACTTAGGATTTATTGTTCATATCTTTTTTGTGTCAAAAAGCAAAGCATATATATTCTTTACAAGCTTCCCCCCTCATATACAACAAATAGCTTTGCATATTAATTGATCCTTGAATCCTGAAAATAAATTGACAAGTAAAAGTGATGTTTTTAAATACAATCATGACTGNAGAATAAGCAAAATAGCTTGTTGACAATTCAGACAATTCACCAGAGAAAAGGAAATTATAATTTTGTATTTTAAAAACCAAAATGTTAGGTGGGCAGTCAGAATAAAAGCCATTTAATGCCTGATCACAGTATATACCAGAGAATCAGCATCTTTCCAGTTCTCTTGTTTTATCTACCATTCAGATATGATTAACTTTTTTTTCTTCTATGTTTTTCTTTAATGAGAATAACACAGCAAAATGAGTGGCTAAGTGTGGGAAAACAAGAACTGCCTGGAGCTGACAACTATCCTTTACTTTTTTCTTTCATGGATAGTTCCAGGTTGCAAGGCAGCAGCATACAGGTGAAGAATTTTCTTTAGCACTGCTCTGTTGTGCTATTTGAGATTTAGGAAAATAAATCA
>VZTT01021216.1:1624-13041 GCA_013400855.1 Buphagus erythrorhynchus
AAATAAAAAATTCACAAATGAAGAGGGGGAGAAAAAACAAACAACAAAACAGCAACAAAAAAAACTTCCAACAAAAACAATCCCAGTAACCCTGCAGCTTTAGTTTCTAATGCTTACTTATTGGTGAAATGAGGCACTCATGAGATAAATCAATCCCCTCTGACAGCTGCCAAACTTCTACCCATGATTTGCTGTTAAAGATACTACTTTTAGGAGACTTTCTGGTCACCAGCTCCTAGAGGGCCTTTTAAATGTAGCTTCAGGCAATGTTTCATTGTACAGAATACACAAAAGAGTGACTAAGAAGGATGTATATGGTAGGACTTGCTACCTAGAGGAGAGGAAGATTTATTAGATTACAGTTGCTGCTAATTTCTGCTTCAGAAGAAAGTCTAATTGGAAAAAAAAACCAAAAAAAACAACATACCAACCCCCCCAACAACAACAACAAAACAAAACCAACCAAAAAACCTGACTTCCTTTTATACAGAAGCTTGTGCAAAGTCTGCACCAGTTATCAGCTAAAGATAATCAAAGATTAGTATTGCCAGGGGTTTGTATTTCCTCCTTTTTCCCTCTTTGAGATCAAAACCTGTTATTCCTTTACTCATTTACTTGGGAAAATTATTATTGGCTACTGCTTCTCTATAAGGAGAACTAAGTTTAGCACTATCAGAAAAAATCATAAGGAACTTGTGAGCTGGTAAAAAGGCCCTCCCTCCCCCCTCCAAGGAGTCTCCTTTGACATCCAAGCAGTAGCAAAATATTCAGAAACTAAATTAATTTGGCAGCAGAGGTTTACGCTGGCATGAGAACCCTGACAAAGAATCCTGAAGAGCTAGAGTTTATGAAATCAGATGGTGACTTGTACAGCTTGAAACAGGGTCTTAGGGAGAGGTGTTTTGTTGGGCTTTCTTCAGTTAGGAGTAACTTTGAGGCAATATTGACCAACAGGCTTTTTTTTTTTCCTTTTTTCTCTAAACCCATCTGGTAGCAGTGCATCTATTTCAGTTCCCTCAGTAACGCTGCTAAGGACTTGTGTACATTGTCATCAGAAACATGGATTAGTAGTGAGATTCAATCAGGTCCTCGTATTAATGATTTTCTGCACTGGAACAGCTGCTGCCACCCATGGAAACCCTATGGATTTTTTTCCCAAATTTTTGTGTAAAGCCTCCTGCTTTCTCTTGGAAAAGAAAAAGAAAAAAAACCAAAACAAAACACAAAACACAGATGGCATGGTGACCACTGATATTTTGATATTTTGAGACCTGCCTTGTACTTGTGACTGTCTAAATCCCTNTGACTGTCTAGATCCCTAAGTGTGGATTGTGACTCACTAAATAAACCCCTACAATGGGAGAAGGCTCAGTGGAGAGGGACAGGGTAATGTGCCCACTAAACTCAGGGAATAAGGTTAAGAAGCTGATATCCCAACAGCAAAGAGACCAGAGGGTGGCCTTTGTTTTAGATAAACAGCTATCAACATCTGAATGGATCTCCTAGTGATGCAAATGTCTCACAGAATCAGCCAGATCAGCAGAGGGGCTGTAAATACTTCTTTGTCTGACACAGAGTATGAAAACTGGATAACTATTAGAGCAGCAGGTTTGAACTGGTTTCACCTGAATATTCCTTCCTGGAGACTGGGGATAGTAAAAGTTATACTTTTCACACATGGAATATCTGAAAGAAGCTGATGAGTCTATTGGGCTTTTGCAGTAGTAAAGGTGGATAATTGCTGGAGACCGAAGTGTTTCAGTAGACCAGATCCTTGAATTAACAGAGAGATCATCAACTGAGTCCTATGCTCTTTTATCACCTAGAATTATAAAGTGCCTCAGCAACTAATCAGAGTTATGGAGAGGGGTTTTTTCTGTCTTGGAAGTCTTTGGACTGCAAACCCCTGGTTTGTCACCTGCTTCTGTACAGTGGCAGTTCTACATTCTGCTGTGATGAAGAAAGGCAGCATTCCAGTCACTCAGTGAGACATTCCTTTAACTTAAGCATTGAAAAGGGCAGTATAGAGGTTATTTATTTAGATGACACAATATGTAAACTTCGTTGGGGAAGACTCAATTTGTGCTACTACCTGGCAAGGTAGCAAACTTCTCTCCTAAGAATCACCATGAGGTTTCTTGGCCAAGCTGCCCTTCTGTGTATAATCATCTCCTTGACACCTCTATTAAAAAACAAAATTATTTTGAAAAGAACAAAATAAATAGATAAGACAAGGAACTGCTTTTATTTATTATTTTTTTCTGAAAGAAGGATTTTTCAAAGAAATAGTTCTTTCTAGCTTCAACCTATCAAATGGCTCAATTCAGATAGGGATAACAAAGATGCTGAGCTAGATATGTTGTTCTTGAAGAGGTGTATAGGAAACAAGAGCAGTAAGCTGTGTCTTTTTAATAATAGAATACTTTGAACCATTAAGAAGAAAATTTAGCAGCTAAACACCTGGCTATCAGTTACTAGATATTGCACTTACTTGTGGTTATCCAGGTGTATTCAATTATGAATCCATTTCCAAAGAAAGATATTTGAACCTGTGTTGGATCCTGTGCACTCAGATTATTTAATTGACAGGTCAGACCTAATTCCTAACACAGCAGAGCTAATCTATTGATTTCTATTCCAATACTTATTTTCTTGAATAGCTTGCAACACTATCCAGGAGTGGCACATAGAAATACATGTACTGATTTAGGCACTGTATTGCAGCTTTTTGCAGACTTTTGTAAGGACATTCATGTGATAGACTGAACTAGACAGGTGTTGCTTTGACCAATTAGAATCTGTGATTTTTTACAACACTGTGGCAGATATTTCATTCACCTCTCTCCCCCTTATTATATTTACTTGATAGTTAGGGAAGGATTTGTCCTTGGAATATTGGATAGTGATGTATTTTTATCTCAGAAGAAGTCCTTTAATGAGAATAAGCTTTTAACAGAAAATCATTACTTAAACAATTTTAGAGCCTCGTGCTATCTGTTGGAACTGAAATCGATATGCCAGGACATAGATACTGAAATTAAATGCAAACTTGATTTGAGTATCATATTAATTTCCAGACCAACACTTCAGAGCTATTTAGTTAACAAACTATTTTTAACTAAATGTTTTACATTGATATTTTCATAATGTGTTTTCCATGTATTTTCATTACATTTATATATTCCCTTCACTCAGAGAAAATTTGTATTTTGCAAACACATAGCAAGATTAAACTGAAATGCTAAAAAAAAAAACCTCAGAAAAGGTCTTTTTCTTAAATCTCCTATGGGCAATAATTAAATCAGCATAAAATAAGCACATCATAGGAACTATGCATGTCATATGGGCTACTATGATGACTTGAAAGTCTAATTTAATTGCATATTCTAAGTGTTAGGCAGATATTTTACAAATAATTTAGTCCTAAGCTTTTATGTGACATCTTAAAGGTGACTTAGTCCTCTATTTGTCACAATGTAATTGTGAAGGGAAATTTCTCTGTTTTCTCTTAAATAGGTACAGATTTATTTCTTCTGTGTTTTTAGCATGTAGTGCTCTTGCATTATTAAAAAGTGATATAATTATATTAAGCATGATTATAAACCACAACAAACTAATTCCAAGACTTCATCCTGCTCAATGGAATCATGTCCTAATTTTTGCTTCTCATCACTTAAGAGAACTTGAAATGGTTCCAATGTGAATGACCTCCAACAAATTTCAAAAGTCAGGAAGATGAGGTTGAGGCAGACAAAGCTAATGGATGGACATATCCAGCAAAATGAGACTCAGGAGGAAAAATAACTTCATATATGCATGGTTTTGTTTTCTTTTTTTGAAAAAAAAAAAAGATAAAACAATCTTAGACTTTAATGTACTATTGTGTACTATTTCAGAGATACTAATGCTATATATCTTAAGTGATTACTTATTTTTTCCCCAAAATATTAATAATGTTAGATCTGTAATTTAAGTAAGTTACAAAACAGATTACTGGTCTTGCCTAGATTGTTTTTGGCATCAGTATCAGTAATTTGGTCATAGATTAGGTGAAAATTGCATCTTTACAATTAGTTTTAGTAGGAGCTAAAATCTTCAAAATAATGATGAGACATCTTTTATTTTATTTTAGTATAGCCTTCTTATACCTGTGTTTGTTAATTCTGTGTTTGGACTTCTATAGGATTTTATTTAACCTAGCTGATACTTAAATGTTAGCCTATATCTCATATGGCTGGTGTTTGCATTTCATAAATGCTTATTCGAGGACACAGTTTAGTGCCTTGGCTGTTATTTTTATTGTAAATAACTTCAGTCAATTATCCACGGAATAACTCAAGTTAATGTAGGAAGAAGCATTTAAGTTCATGAATAATCTTGTTCTTCAAGTGAGTACATGTTTAATATTTCAGAACACTGTTATAACATTTGTTACAAGCAATTCAAGCTAGGCTATGAAATCAACTCCTGATAAGCACTTCATGCTAGAGAACTAATTTTAGAGGATGTCCTCTCTTGCAAAACACTCTGTGCATCTTTCCCGGTGTTTACTTTGCACCCAACTGCTAATGGCAGCATTCCAATGGATGTTTGAGCTGCCCTTTCTCTGCTCCATTGCCACTGTGAATGGACCAGACTGGCTTCTAAATTCTCAGAGTTAATGAGGTTATAATTGCACCACAATTATGCTCTCAAGGACGACTCAGACCTCCTTGCAGTTACCCATCTAACCTGCCTAGAGGCTGATAAAGGTGTCCCCGGGGCACTGCAGTGTGGTGTGCCTGCCCAAACCTGCCTGGAAAGCTCCCCAAAAAGCAGTGCCACCAGACTCTCCCCAGCTCGCTGCTGCGTGGCTTCTCTTGTCTTTCCAGCCATCTCTCTTCAGATGGAGGAAATGCCTCTTGGTGCTGGAAGAAGCAGGAACTTCCACCTCTAGTGTTTATGTTTTTCGTGTGTGACTTACACTGCTGTCACTCTTACAGAGTGGAAAAGCTGCCTTTCACTTGTGCTTGCTAGCAGAATATCACATGTGATGCTTCTCAGCATTAAGACTGGTGCTGCTGATTTGTTTCTTCAGGTATATCTCTGTTAGATGTTAGATCTGGTTTGCTTGGTCTGGTTAAGCTATGTCACAGCCTACCTCCCTGCCCCAGAGCTCCTCTGATCAGCTGTGCATCACAGATGAAGGTGTTTAAAATGCCCACCTGGAAGGACTTGGAAACCTTGTGTGACTCTGTGATTATTTGCATGTGTACATGGCTGTCATTTAAACCTCTTGGGCAAACAAAAGGCAGATGGAGAACTCTAATGTGCAGCTCTGTTTTTAGCTGATAAGTTATATCTTAATTCTAGTAGTGTGCACCTTAGGAAAAAAAATCCAGACTTTAACCTTATAATTTGGAAGCTGATTTTTTTTTTTCTTGAATTGGTGATGATCAGGAAACTAAAAAACTTCATGTAGAAATCAGTTAATCCCTGTTCACACTGAGTAAACTTTAGAACTCCAGTGGACTGAATGTGAAAGAGCCTGGGTTTGGTAGTAACACCAAGACAAGCATCAAGATGATTAGAAAATGATTTTTTCCTTCAAGAAAGGTAAATCTTGGTGAATTTATGACATTAAATTTCTGGTTTAATGCTATAGACTTGCATGCCTTTGACTCAGGATGGCACATTTTAATTTTTAGTTGATGAGTGTAAAGACTTAAGAAACTTAGCTGATTTAATGATAAAGACACTTCAGTTTGTTTTGGCATTGTCATATCACATACAAGCTACCAAAAGAGCCCTTCACTTTGTTTAGGTAGAGTTATTTTCAATAAGCATGACTTTTTCATAAGGTATGATGGTGTAAAAATTTTTTTATTACAATTCTTATTTGCCACAAACACAGCTTTTTTTTTTTTTCTATTTGTATATTTACAGCAATTATCTTTCACAAAATAATTAGAATTATAATTTATGTTATTACAAGACAGTATAGAGACAAAATTTGAGAAAGCATCTGCGTTTTCTATTCAAGTCAGTTATCCTTAATTGTGAAAGACACTAGCCTAGATTTAGGTCTACAGTGTACAGATTAAAGCTACCACTGATTTGAATGCCTTTTTGTCTTGATAGCTTGCAGTAAATCTGATAGAGTTACTAATATGTATTTCCCCAGAAGGATACTCAGGGTGAGTAATAATGTCTCATTTTCTCCTGGACATGCTGTATATTTAAATGTGTGATTCATGAATAGCCTATAAAATGAGATACGTTTATTAATGACTAAGTAATCATAGAAAAAAATGTTATATTGCATCAAATTCAAAATATAACATCAATATTTCTACTGAGTTGCTGATTTTTTTTCTCCCCAGAAAGAACAAATCATTCCTTCAAATATAACTCTCCTGCCAGTTATTAATGCTAGCAATATCAGCTATTTTCAAAGCTAAAACTGATTTGAGCCCCTTCCAGAGCTCTGCTGTCTTTTCCAAATTTAGTAGAACTTTTTCTCTTTTTAAAAATTGTTTTACCTTTTTGTTTCACACAAAACTAAGTTAAGCCACTTTTTCCACTTTAGTAAGTGCCTTTTCTCTTATCAGAAATACTCTGCACCCTTTCCACTTGTGATCAGAATTTATTATTATTATTATTGTTTCTTTTTTACTTTAGGCCAAGCATAAGGTGTTCAGAATTGCCATGCAAGTACAACAGGGCGGGTGGGTACAGACAGGGAAGTGCAAAATTTTCAGACAAGCTCATGAGTAAGATGATTATGGTCATGAAATTACAAGTAGGGAAGGGGACATCATGCCCTGTCTTTATGCAGATAAATACTTTTATGTATTGCTCTGATGTTGAGATGCTTGACCCAGTGATCTATTTTCTTTTATTGCTGCTGGGCTGGTGGAGTGAGGGATTTAAAGCCTGTGGGATTCTGCCCATCCAGCAGACTCTCTTGTGAGGATGTTCATGCAGCCAATTTCTCTGCCAGGATTTTAGCCCACTGCACTGTAGGTCTCAAGCTGGGTGTTGATGGTTGTTGCTTTCATTGAAATTAAAAGATTGGAGAGAAAAAAAAGCCCCATTATATTGATTTTTCCTTTTCAAACACTTTTATATTATCAAAGTAACTTTCAGATTTTAATTTTAAAGGTCTGGTGTATTAAAATAACATAAAAATGTGAATTGAAATAAAATGTTGTCCCTTATTAAGTCAGTAACATTTTATTGATCAAAAACATATTTTTGTTTCTGAGAATATTGATTTAGTATTATGCTGAAATTCCATGTTTGATAAGGATTGGGAGTCTCTTTGTACTTTTGGTAGAATTAGCCACGAAGAAGACATGGCAGCTCTAATTGACTCCTAAAACAACTCAAACCAATCTGAACAGGCTGGCTTAAACCCTTCCTCCATTCCATACGTGCACTTTGCTCTGACTTGCATTCCTAAAGCCTCTTTATTCTGTGTGCACTTGTTCCTTTTCCTAGAAAATTAGGACTGTGTTCACCAAGAAAGGGTGAAGAGTTTATTTATAAGGGGGTANATTATTATTATTATTGTTGCTTTTTTACTTTAGGCCAAGCATAAGGTGTTCAGAATTGCCATGCAAGTACAACAGGGCGGGTGGGTACAGACAGGGAAGTGCAAAATTTTCAGACAAGCTCATGAGTAAGATGATTATGGTCATGAAATTACAAGTAGGGAAGGGGACATCATGCCCTGTCTTTATGCAGATAAATACTTTTATGTATTGCTCTGATGTTGAGATGCTTGACCCAGTGATCTATTTTCTTTTATTGCTGCTGGGCTGGTGGAGTGAGGGATTTAAAGCCTGTGGGATTCTGCCCATCCAGCAGACTCTCTTGTGAGGATGTTCATGCAGCCAATTTCTCTGCCAGGATTTTAGCCCACTGCACTGTAGGTCTCAAGCTGGGTGTTGATGGTTGTTGCTTTCATTGAAATTAAAAGATTGGAGAGAAAAAAAAGCCCCATTATATTGATTTTTCCTTTTCAAACACTTTTATATTATCAAAGTAACTTTCAGATTTTAATTTTAAAGGTCTGGTGTATTAAAATAACATAAAAATGTGAATTGAAATAAAATGTTGTCCCTTATTAAGTCAGTAACATTTTATTGATCAAAAACATATTTTTGTTTCTGAGAATATTGATTTAGTATTATGCTGAAATTCCATGTTTGATAAGGATTGGGAGTCTCTTTGTACTTTTGGTAGAATTAGCCACGAAGAAGACATGGCAGCTCTAATTGACTCCTAAAACAACTCAAACCAATCTGAACAGGCTGGCTTAAACCCTTCCTCCATTCCATACGTGCACTTTGCTCTGACTTGCATTCCTAAAGCCTCTTTATTCTGTGTGCACTTGTTCCTTTTCCTAGAAAATTAGGACTGTGTTCACCAAGAAAGGGTGAAGAGTTTATTTATAAGGGGGTAAGGGTGTTAGTGTACAGTATACACAAGTATATCTGTGAATTTACAACACACTGCTAATTTTCCATGTGGACACTTTTATTACCTAATATAATTTTGACTGGCCATACTTTTCTGTTGCCTAGTGCTATGCTGTAAATTCAAACCCTACACTGTCCTTCAATATCCTTCCCAGGCACACAAGCCCTTAAAGACATTCACCAGAAGAGAGAAGTCACCAAAAAGTAAGAGGCTGCTATCCTGCAGTCCCCAAGAGGTCAAAAACATAAACACCTTGGTGGATATAAGCTATAGGATCTGACTCAGTGAAGGTACATTATGGACAAAAGGCATATAAATTTGCAGGAAATCACCACTTTTAACTATATTTAGCTCCAGGAATCTTTAGTGAGGTTATTTACTCAATGGCTAAAAGTGCTTTTCATGTATCTAATCAACGTAATGAGCATTTTGTGATATGCAATTAACTCTGCAGTTGCCCAAACATCTGGGGACAAATCTTTTGACAGCTCTGTGTGTATATATGCATGTTTCTCTGTGTACAAACACTGGAGGATGTTGTGCTTGTTAAATGGTCTTTTTAGGTAGTTTTTATTTATTGTTGCAGTACTCGTGCTCACCAAAGCTTTGACTGCAGTCAAGTGGTTTGCATTCTTTAAGGAAAAGTATATGAACAATTGTCAGTAGGAGTGGTCTTTGGGAAGAGAGCTCTGAGGCAGGCCAGCTGGACTTATCCCCCTTGCCACAACAGATGGGCACAGTGTACATCTTCATTTGATTTTTTTTTTTTTTTGAGAAAAACTCTAATTCTTTTAAAGATATAGCTTTTAATCATCATATGTGGGAGTTGGTTTTGTATATTTTTGTGTGCATATCTTGGAAATAGTTACTTGATGTACAACTGTCAGAGAAATTCTGAACTTCAGATGCTTAAGAATGCAAGGTTTTCTCTTACTGTTATGCAGGCAAGTTATCTTTGTATAGCATCAGGAATCCTGGGTTAAGCATCATCATTTCACTTTGAGGATGCTTGGGAAACAGAGCCTTTAGTTTTTCTTTCTGGCTTTCTCATCCTAAGGAAATGCGCGACCCACAGTCGAGGTAATCAGCAGGAGTATTTGTTGGCTACCTTGTCTACCTTGGATCTCCAACAACCCCTTAAGATGCCTCCTCTGCAAGCCCATGAACATGAGATCAATAAATGAACGTCTCAAACAGCTAGCTTCCCTTTATTCTTGGTTCAGCCATCCATTATGGAGGTGCATTATGCTGCAGCTCCTGGCGAGGTGAGCGCTGCAGGAGCCGTGGGCAGAGCAAGCCTGACTGCTGTCCTGATTAGATCACCGACAGAGCAGCAGAGATTCCAACAAAATTGGCTGGGCAATGGCTGCTGAGGCAATAATTTTTTTAGAGGCCATAGAAGCATGGTCAAGTCATTAGTGTGTGAGTGTGGAAACCAAGTGTTTTGGGTTCTGTTCCTGCTTAGACAGATAGGTCTAATTTGTCACCTGTATCAACTAAACTTTCCTCATCTGAAAAATGGAGATAAATCACTTATTTCTCATGATCCTAAGGTGGCAAAGGGCTATCTGGAGCAAACTTTGGTTAGATTTTTTGTTTACCAAAATGTGTAATTTCTCTGGCATCTCCCAGATGATTTCAGTTATGTATTTTTCTCTTCTCTTATGTGTTACCTCAATTTGAAATCTGCAAGTGGAAAAGTGGAGAAAAGGCTGTGGAAATACATGTACTTATATATTACAAGTAATAAGAAAACCTCCTGTTGCTTTCATGTGTCAAGATACACTAATTAATAGTAAAACTGGACTACTTGACCTGCTGTAAGCTGCCTGTTTTATCAATTTAATTTCTTGTTCTGGAAATCATTTAGCAACGGAGATTAGTTTTTCTTTAATCCTACCATCTAGGAATCTTTATCTTTAACAAGATGATTGCAAAATTATTGGCGGTGTGCTTATGAAACACTATTGTTTCAAGTTTGTTTTTTATTTAATGAGATGCCTATGAAAAAGCAGTCCTCTCTAACAGCATCCAGGATCTCATACCAGGTGTTTGTCTTAACTTTATAGTGTATTAATCTTTAAAATAAGGAATTTCCTTCTGAAATTTATAATTGATAATTTACACAAGCGTAGCATTTTTTTACATTTGAAACTGTGTTAGAAAGCAAGAATAGGACTGATGTTATCTACTTTCTTTCTTGAAGTGTAAAATCTACTTTTCTGTGAATGTGGTACAGCCAGAAATACTTTTTGGAAAGGTACATTTGCTCTCTGCTTTTAAAAAAGTAATATTTGGGCAAGATTTGATTTTAGGGCCCTGTTCTGTATCTATATGCCATATTTGATCCTCTTGAATTTTGGCTTACAACCTCAGCAAGTTCTCAATTATATTGAGAGGGCTGTATGAAAAAAATAATAAATAAATCCTTAATTCACAATTCATAAATTTCTACCAAAGACTTCTATCAACAGTTAAATTCCAAGTTGATTCAGATCACTAGATACACATATAGTCATTTTTATATATATTGTGACATTCTAGAAATTAATTTTTGTTGAACTACTGAGCACTCACTATTTTCTAGTCTTTTTTTTATTTTTTGTTAGGTTGAGGTAATAGAAAATATAACTGAAGTGCAAAATTCTCTTAGGAACTCCAGATGAATATTTTCTTGCCTAAGGGAGCTATGAGTATTTAATTTCTGCCTCAAAACTGAAACAGCCCCCTCTTCCAATCTTGAAGCAAAACATCAGGTGCCATCTCCTTTGTTCTTTCTATAAAGTTTTTCTGTACTATTACTGTCAAAGATTGGATGCAACTGCCTTGCCTTAAAGGGTTGTCATGTATTTAATAAGCCTTAGGTTTCATACTTAACCCTGGCATACCTGACTCCTCCATCAGTGTGCTTTCAGCTCAGGATCTTAAAAATTTAAGGGGGCCCTAGGAGT
>VZTT01021229.1:0-27882 GCA_013400855.1 Buphagus erythrorhynchus
CATGAAGCAAGTTATGTGCAAAAGAATAGAAGCATATTTAATGTAAGGAAGAAGCAGGAGAAAAGAACAATGAAAGAAAACTGACAGAGGGTTAGCAGAGTTCAGCATGCAGATGTAGATGGGAAAAAGACCTGAACAAAGGCTAGACCTGAGGGGACATGCCAAAGTCACAGCCCATTTGGACTGTGCTAGATATTAATAGAGACATAGCTATCCAATATATTATCAGGCTACAGAAACAGGTAAAAAAATATTAACTGGCTGTGTATGAGCTACGAGGCAAATGCACTGTCCTGGTCATGGCTGGCCAGCCTGCGGCTGAGCTGGAGAAGGTGTTGGGTCTGGTGCTGCCCAGACACCTACATTTCCTTCCTAAGGCTATTAGTGACAGTCACCAGCCCCTGGGGCTGCCCAGACATGCCACCAGGGAGACCCTATGCTAGTAGATCACAAGATATCTTTTTACACCCACATGACTGGTATCTATCTCAGACCTACATGTTTACCCTCTCTTCGGTGTTACTGTAGAAAATCAGGAATGAGTCAGCACTGCCTAAAGGTTTAAAGCAGGACAAATAACCTGCATCCCAAAAACAGTTAATTTGGCTTAGCTGGACTATTTAATGAGGATCAGCACAGCCTGATACAGCAGGTCAGTGTGGGTTGTGGTGGTGACCCAAAAGAATAGACAGATGTACTGTTAGATTTGATCTGTTCCTGGAGGCTTAGATTGCAAACTCTATCCAAAAGTGCAAGGAGGTCTCTTGCCAGGGCTGGTTCCCTCTCCCAAGTCAGGAAGGGCTGTGTCTAAGCAGAGTTTTATTTATGGACTGTGCTGCTGCTGCTTCCCTCCTGACATCCTGTTGCAGTCTGCCCAGCAGATGTCCCTCGGCCACTGTGGGATGAGAGCACATGGATGCAGAGGCTCTCTCTTTTCTCTGTGCTGGTTGCTGTCAGTAAATAACAAGTTTGAACTGGTCGCTTAGAGCTGGAAACAGTCAATACCTAATTTTCCCCAGCCTGTGAATGATGCATGCTGGGTCACTTGCAGCTCTTTCAGGTCTTTTTGAAGTGACAAAGAGATGTTATAAGAACTGGTGTTGAATTGTTTTCAAGCACAAATAAATAAAAAATGTTCCGGTGCTACAGCCGTGACTGTTGCTCCACAGCTAGTGGTACATACACTAAAATGAGCATAATTCCTATTGAAGTTTCACTGCTGCACATGTTAACAGGACACAACACTCACAAAAGCAACAAGACTTCTCATTATGATATTCCGTGTTCATACCTCGAATCCCTGTGGTCTTCCTAGACTTTCTTTAATATGTTTCCACGCAACAAGAATCTCTGATACAGACAAACTTGTAGCTTTGACATCGATGGGAGCAGCAGTGGGTTCTGTATTAAGAAAAATGAAACAATAAACCTCCACTGTAACAGCTTGTATTTATCAAAAACACTCCATCTGAAACTGTCATTTACTTCCTTTATTCCACCTTAGTACTCGCAAGAAGGTATGACACTTAGGGGGAACATAAAAAACTGAACAAGATGAAGAGATTATTATTGCTGTATTTCTTTATTTGTGTCATGCTACATCAATATCTCATCACTGATGATGGGTGCAGCAAACTGTGAAAGAATCTCTTGTCTGTGATTTTTTTAAAAAGCTTTAATATTTATATATATGTGTCCCCTGCCTCCACATACCCCTTTCATAGCCCTAACTGCAGCAGTAAATGGAGCATTCATTCTATTTGTGGCTTCTTAGTGCCATTCTGTCAGTTCAGGATGAGCAATACCTTGCTGGGGTGCTCAGTTAGTCCTGCCCTGGAGCAATAGTGAGTAGGAAGTGATACCCCGCGCTATAGTGAAATGCTATGGGAAAGATGTTTTTTAGGACTATGTTATTATATCCTTGAAATCACAGGCACCAGTGTTTGGGATGTGCAACCTTCTGTCTGCTGTGAAGCATTTACTGTTCTAGGCCTGTGGTGCATGTTTTTATAAAGGCACTAAGACCTAAGGTTTGTCCCTCTGATTATCTGTGTTTGTTACCACTGGCCCACTGTCCTTGTTTCTATCTCCCTGCTATTAATAACACCTTCTGCAGTCCTAACCTCCTGATTATCTGGAATAGAGGATCCTTCCTGTCCTCCAGCCTGGCTGGGCATCCTTTGATGATGCTGGGGCATGGCCAGGATGCCCACTGAAGGCTGTAGGATGCTTCACATACCACACTTGCCCAACAGTGCTGTCACAGGCAGGTTTGCCCTTGTACTTTCACATCAATGAACGCTTCTTAGAGGCCAGATTCTTTCAGCGGTTGGGAAGTTAAGTAAATGTCTCCAGAAATTTGCCAGGACAGGCTATTGAGCACCCCACCACACAGTTCTATCACCTGTTACAGTATGCTGGGAGTGACAAGTGTCCAAAATCATCTCATATGAAACTGGGATATGAGTCAAGGAAATCTTGTGGGTCTTTTGCTTTATTACCTAAATATGACTGAAAATTTTCTTAAAGACAAGCTCTGGAGGTAAGGCTTCTACATATACTGTACAGCACACAATAGAGTATTTCTCCACCTTTCTGGTGTAGTTCACTTACTCAGAAAAAAATGTGGTTTCACATTCCCCTCTAGTTAGAGAACCTGTGATTTCTTCCTTGACCTAATGTTCCTCATTACATTTCTAATGTGTTGATCTGTTCCTGGAGGGCAGGTAGAGGTCTTGGTTTCATGTCATAGGGAGACACATCAAAGACCTTTCTGAAAAATGGGGTTTTGGGGATGTGTGTAACAGGGTTACAGAAAAGGAGTCTCCTTCCAGAACAGCCTGAGATAAAATGATATATTTTTCTCAGTGATCAAACCACCTAATACGTAAGATACCTAATATCAGTATTGACTCATTAGCTACCCTCCTTTCTCTGCAAATATTGTTCTGGCACTGTTGCCCTACAAATATTTTTGACATGTCTCATACAAATTTTTCATCCCTTTTGATGTCAGACTTTAAATGTTTGTCACTCTTTTTTGATCTCTTTTAAATTTACATCTGAAGAAAAGGAGCAATTCTGATGTGATACAAAGTGGTGTTTGCCAAAAATGAGTATTACTAAGAAGCATAAAATACATTTGGAAATTTTCAGGTAATAAAGAATAAAAAAATACGTTCAGGCATAAGAGAAATGATCTTTCGAATTCAATACTGAAAGAATTGCATTATAAAGAAATATATTGCTCATAATATGATTTTCTGTTCAACAGTTACATCCTGCTTTCTATTTTATGTACTACTAAGATTTGTGTGGCAAAAGCTATTTTCTAGTTTCTGTATTATTGAAGCAATTACCTTGTTGTCAGAAAAGATTGCAGTGGGATAAATAATTTGAGATGTACACAAAATGTTGGTTGGCAGACTTTACATTTTCTATAAATGCAGGTATCATTTCCTCTTCATAGCATTCACTAGGCGTGGTTTATACACTGCTTGAATAGAAACACAGAATATTTTCTGGTATTTTTAAAAATTGTTTTCAACAAATGGAGCAGAAATAGTTTGGATTTTTTTTTATTGTGAAGAAAATGTATTTCTCACATATTCAGAAATAATTCACTGCAGTTTCACTGATATTAGGCACTAAGAATAGTGTTCAGCAAAACAACAGAAATTATATATTTGGCAATAAGATATATTATGTCTGTCTGAAAGTTTTTGGAGACTAAATAGCATTTTTTATTGATTCAGATATGATGGGGAACATATAATTTCTGGTGATATAATACAATCTGTGGTTCACTCCAATGTCATGCTTTATTCTCTTTCTAAAACTAATGCTAAGTTTGATAGGCTCATTAGCTTTTTCTATTATGGTCACTGATGTTATAATCATATTATTTTCTTCAGATCATGTCATTATGCTAAACCTATAGGTGTCTATCTAAGGTCATACTTCCTGAAAAAAGAAAAAAGGTCATCTTTAATAGTTTCTTTAATATTCCCTGTTTGAATTAAAGATGCAGTACAACAAATGCTCATAAGGCTGTGTGCAATGTCCNGTTACTAGCCCTCAGTGTGTTGTACCTGTTTATGAGTCTAAGCTGATCTCATTTTCTGAAATATTCATCCTTAAGGATTTCCATGCAATCTACCTTAAAAAACAAGTCCAAGAGCCTGCTAAATTTTATGTTGTTTTAATTCATCTATGGAACAGAGCCTCAGTCAGGACTAGTCAACCAATTACTTCGTATCTGTTCAGTTCTTATTTTGGTTCCAAAAAGGATTTTTACAAACTAGTCTTATTCAAAATTCAAGCTCTTATTTGAAGCTAAGAACCTCAGTCTAAGCAATTGCATTATGACTGCAGGCAGTTCTTTATAGCTGAGATTTTGGGATTTCAGCCAGGATCTATTTCTGTGATAATGCCTCTCTGTGGAAAAATCCACAGGAGATGTATCAGAAGGAAAATCAGGAAAATTCATCCTTCTTGTGTCAATCTGTAGGGAAAGAAAGTGGTAGCATTTGCTTCCTTGCTAGAAATAGCCACATGGACTATCTTCCAAATCAGTGAACTTTGTCTTCTCCTGAGAAATGAGGGACTCCACCGGCTCTGCAGTGAAATGTCTGTCTGCAGGATATAGAACTTTCTCCAGAATCTTGTGCTCAAAAGGGAAAAAAAGAATCCAATTTCCACAATAGTAGAAACAAGATTCCAGGACAGGCCTTCAGAATTCTCACTTTCCACAAGCCCTTTCTATTTTCACCTTCTCTCTGACCAGTGCCTTTGCAGAAGACTTTAAAACAGAGAAGAATTTGAAGAGTATTGGAATGAGCTGTTAGTGAAGAGCTCTGTTCTGAATACTTTTGATTTAGTGCTGAAATACTCTTACTTGTTGGATAGAACTTCTGAAGCCTTCTCCTGTAATGATGCTCTCCTGCACACTTTCTCACAGTGTACATCCTGCTGTGGCTTTCCCTTCCCAATGGAAGCACAGGACAGTGTCACCTGGGAATAAGGAGCTGCCTTATTCCACAAAGAATTTACCAGAGGAGTATTGCCATCTTCATGAATACAAATGGTTCATTTCCATCAGGTTTCATGGCAGTCAGTTACCCTCAGCACATGAGGAGGGGACGTGCCCAATATATTGACTGCACATCTGCTTCTCGTGGGGCCAGTGCCATTGATCAGAGGAGTGCTTAATAAACTCCTGCCTGTCAGGATTGGGATTCCATTCCTTAAAAACTCATTGGAGACAGCTCTAGCTGAGCTTTCACAGGATCTCTCCAGACAGATCATCTGGCAGAATCAGGAAATAACCCTCTGTAGTTTACAGCTAATCTGCCAATTAGTTTTCAGGTTCACCTAAACCCCAAGTAGCTCGGCTTTATCTATGAAATGAATCACAGGACTTCATGAATTTAAAATTTTAATTAAAGACATTGATGCTGTATTCAAAAGTGTGAAATTGCATATTATTTCTTCTCAATGAAAATGAAATAGTAATTTATTTGTCTAAATATGGAGAAATAAAATGGCAATGGCTTTTGTATGGTCCTTTGCCTTTCAGATAACTGATTGCTTTGTATCTCCATTGGCTCAATGAATTACCACAAATTCATACAAAGTGAGAGCAAAAGCTCTGTGCAGTATCCTTGCATCTTGTATGTATTACAGAAGTGCATCTGGGGTCCCTCAGGAGGTTTTAAACATTAAATGTGAGTCTTCAGCCTTTAAACTGTATTGCTCAGAGCTTCCTATTTCCTATATAAAAGTTTTTAGTAGTATTCACTACTCCATTTATCAAAATTATAGATCTTTCAATTGTTGTGAAGATAATCCTGTCAATGCCTGAAGGAGAAATTAGATACTGAAATGAACAGAACTGATCCTATATCACCCATTATGACAGTCATTAACAAAAAAAAAACCCTTATAAAAGACCTAACTCATCTTGAAACCAGTTGGGTTCCCAGAAACTTGTTTCTATTTCCTTTTATATTCTCATATATTTCCATACTGTAGAGTACTCTAATTCATATTTATCCTTGTGCTTTTAGGCTGGATCTGTACCTGTAAACTAAAGAGGGACAGAGAGACAAGGCACCTGCCTGAGCATGGACATACAGCTATGTGTTGACTCTGGGCAATTTGTGCTGCCCCAGGATGTGAGAGTTTTATCAGAATAAAGCCCTGATGCAAACTAAAACATTTGAGTCTTTCTTATGTGTAATTTCTACCCCATCTCCATGAGTAGAAAAACAGATTAAATTTTATTTATGGTACACTTGAATAGCAAATTCTGAATTGTTTAGTTTGGAATAGGTTGAATTTCTGACAATAATACCAGAAGTTTTCACGACAGATGTAAAAATTTTCCACTTTCATGTTTTTATTAGCTATCCTGTCTATATAATCTTATTTATTTAAAACAAATGATAAAGTTTTTCATTATTGTTGTCCATTCCTTGATTGTATTTAACATCAATTCCTTATTTACTTCAATTTTTCATGCCTTATATACTTTCCTAACTTAAAAAAAAACACACACAAAAAAAAAACCTCCTTAATTTTTTGTCTATACTTGAGTTATTTTTATCCTTTTCATTACTTGGATTGCATTATGTATGCTTTTTACTTATTCTGAAAATCTTTTAGAAGGTGCATCTATAGATCCTCAGATGTAATGTCTTGTTTCAGAAATGTACCATTTCTTGCAGTATAAACTTCAAATATCTGTTATATGTTTGGCGTAACAAACTTCTAATTTCAATTGTTAATTCCAGTTAATAAAATACTGTCCTGCATTTTAATGATGTTGTGTTCCACTCTTATTTGTTATGATCAGCTTTTCTATAGTGTCTTAATTATTCATCAGAACAAGGCTATTGTATTGTTATTTCTTCTCACTTAATACTGGAAAAAGAATCTGCTAATTAGCACAGCCAGAACACAAGGTCATTAGTCCTTACTAATTAGTTTTTACTATCCAAACTATTCTGAACAGCTAAATTCTCTCATAAATAACAACATTCTTTAATATTTTTCAACAATTTGAAAGGTCTTTCTCAGCATCCAAATTGATCAGGGTAATCAGCAATTGACCTCTAGCTTGACTTCCAGCTTTTCAAATTGTCCTTTTCCAAAATTACACAGAACCCAAGGTTATTCTGTTTTATCCAAACACTGACCTTGTATTTGCTGGTACATTATCAGCACGTTATGACACCCAACTTCTTACTTTTATTTTGTCTTTCCTGTGTAGCTCACTTGTCTAGCCATGCTTCCTAAAGAAAGCCAGCCTGGCCATCACTGTTATCAGCACAGCCTTTTCCATCTTCTTGCCATCATACCTTCACCCTCATATTTCCTTCTCCTATATTTGTGATATCCCCAGTTTTCATTTTCCAGTGAATTAAAGCCGCACATAGAGATTGCTTATGGTATTCCTTGATACTGAAACCTTGTATTGGTAATCTTGGAAGTCTTAGCACCTCAGTATTTAGGTGGAATGTAGTCATCAGTAAAAAGAGAATGCATAAATGCTTATGCTGTAACAAACAGTGCTAATATTGCTTTTGTTCTTTGCTTTATTTTTAGTGTCTAGTGCCTTTACAATTTTTTTTCTTCTGTGGATAAAAATCATCTGTACCTGCACTGAATTTCAGTGATGTTTCAGTATTTTCTAGTAAGAATGTGATACCTTATTTTCCTGACAGAAAGTATGGTCAGAAGATTTCTCTCTGTTCGGTTCATGATCCTTTTCATTCTCAGGCCTGCACACTGCAACCTTTCTCCTGGCAGGTAGCCTCACTTTCTGTGCTCTCATGTCTCTTTCTTTAATTAAAATTTTCCTTCGTGTAAGGTTCAGGCTTGTCCTTCCCTGCTGCTGGAAATGTCTACTGTCTCCTTCTGTTCTGCATTCTTATTGAGGTAATTGTGCATCTTTTTTCCATCCTGCATCTTCTGAGAATCATCCTCATTCCCTCTTCAGAACTGCTTCCTGGCTCTCATGATCCCTTTTATCATCACTACATGTGACCTCTATTTTTCTTCTTTTCTCTCTGATTACTTGCTTTTTTTCCTTTCCTAAGTTTTCCAGGAAAGGCTCCTCCTTCAAACTTTCCTACTGAATTAAGACACCTTTTCCGGAGAGTCACACATATATTTGCTTTTTTTTCTTCGTGGGTTATGTATCTACTTTTGTACAACCTTTTAACTGATTCTCCATTCTATTCTCTATTCTTCCATTACACTCATCTGCACTTTTAGCTTCTGGACAGTCTTTCCCATGAACTTTACTCTGGTGATGAGTTTTATGAAGTCAAAAGACCGGTGAGGTCTTAAAATATCTATGACCAGGTAGACTTTCTTACCTCTTCAACTTTAGGTCACCACTATCATTGATGTTTTAGCAACCATTGTAATTCTGTCTTCTAAATACCTCTTGGGTCTTTGTCCAGGTGGAGGCTGGTGACAAGTGGTGTCCATCAGGGACATCTCTGCCTTAGGACCAGTGCTCTTCAGTATCTTTATCAATGACATGGACAGTGAGATCAAGGACACCCTCAGCAAGTTTGCAGATGGCACCAAGCTGAGTGGTACAGCTGGCACACCTGAAGGAGAGGATGCCATCCAGAGGGACCTGGACAAGCTCAGGAAGTGGGCCTGTGGGAACTGCATGAGGTTTAACAAGGCCAAGACAAGGTTCTGCACCTCAGTTGGGGCAGTCTCAAACACAAATACACAGTGGGAGAATGAGCAGAGCAAGCTGTCAATGTGCACTCACAGCCCAGAAAAACCTCAGCCTGGGCTGCATCCAAAGCAGCGTGGGCAGCAGGGCAGGGAGGGGATTCTGCCCCTCTGCTCTGCTCTGCTGAGACCCCACCTGCAGTGCTGCATCAGCTCTGGGGTCTTCATCACAAGAAAGACCTGAGCCTGTTAAAGTGGGTCAAGAGGAGGGACATGAAGTTGATCAGAGGGCTGGAGCACCTCTCCTGCCATGACAGGCTGAGAGAGTTGGGGTTGTTCAGTATGGAGAAGAGAAAGCCCCAGTGAGACTGTCTGGCAGTCTTCCAGTACTTAAAGGAGGCTTATAAAAAAGGCAGAGATACTTTATACAGGCAGATAGTAACAGGACAGGAAGGAATAGATTTAAACTGAAAGAGGAGAGATTTAGATTAGAAAGAAAGTAATTACTGTGAGGTTAGTGAGACCCTGGAACAGGTTGCCCAGAGAAGATGTGAATGCCCTACCCCTGAAAGTGCTCAAGGCCAGGCTGCATGGGACTTTGAGCAACTTGGTTAGTGGAAGGCTCTCTGCCCACAGCAGTGTGTTAAAACTTGATCATACTTAAGGTCCCTTCCAACCCAAATCATTCTATGATTCTATTATATGATCTGACTTAATAGACAGAAAAATATTAGCCACTCTATTTACTTCTGGAAAAGTGCTCAGTGTTTTGGTCAAATTTCTGAGTTCTTTTACTTAGAAGGCAACGTTTTAAGCCCTTTGCCCCAGACAGAACCACTTTATGCAACCAGAGGGCAGTCTGTTGTGTTCACTGAGGGAACACTTTACTCAACACCACCTGCCAAGTTGCTTGCTCAAGAACAACTCAGAGCCACTACAAAAGGGCTCTGAATGTGAATCAGAAAGCACAAAATATGCTGTCACAGTCATAAAAAAGAAGGAGATGCATTCATTCTCAATTAATGTGAGATTTCTTCATGGCTCAGAATCTGTCCTGTGAAAACTGTTTCTTCCAGTGTGCTTAGCAGAGGCAACATGTTTTAGACTTCCTTAGACAATGCCATTAAACAATTGTAGATCTTTTGTAGATGTGAAAAAACTTGGAATATGTAACATAAAGCCTTAATTTTTAATAATTTTATCCTATTGCTTTCTTTAGATGTTTGCTGAGTGAATTGGATGTGTAATGAAAAGCAAGTAAGCTAAGGGTTTGCTGGATTAGCCCTAGAACCAAAATATATTGTACTGTCAATTGTTATTTAATATCTACTCTTCAATAGAAATCCTTGAAAAATTATGCTCTCTGCTGTTTAGCTCCTTAGGCATGACAGTCCATACCTCTTACAAAAACAGTTCCCCATTTTCATAGCCCACTGCAATGTCTATTGTCCTCAATCTTCATATTGCCCAGAATTTAGCTGTAATAAACTGTTTCATTACTCCTTTAAACTCTCAGTATATTACCTTGATCTTTTCTGGAGGAAAGCTTTTTATAAATTAATTTTGTACTGTAATGTCACAGCATCCCACATTTTTCCTGAAATATAAGTTTTGTAAAATATTTAGGCCCACAGAATTCCTCATGTACAGACACATACAAAGACTGAATGAGCAAAGCTGTAATGGATAGGCACTTTCAAGTTACTGAATTAAAATAAGAAAAGTTGGTTTCTAGAGAAAGTTAATTTTAATATTCTATTAAGGCCATTTGTAAAGCTCATATTTTAAAAGAACTGATAGAAAAATTGTTTATATATTACTAATTATTCTATTTCCAGTCTTGTCCAAATAACAAGCAAAGGTATAAGGATGCATTATTACAATTCAGCATTCAGCTTTTTTTATAACAAATTTTACTACTAAAAAAAAAAAATAACGTGTTTGTCTCCCTTCCTTTGCAAAACTTTATTTGCGAAGAATTTTCTGCTTAGAGTATGAAATTATTCAAAAATAAAAACATCACCACTGGCCTCACAGTATCAATTTTCATTGAGGAACAGAGAAGTCAAGTGTACAATTTTTAAGTTTTTCTGTGCAATTTTTACATTTTAAAATGTAATTGTTTTTATAAAAATATGACTACTTGGTAATCCTGATTCAAAAAGTGGAAAAAACCAAATTACTGGGACTGTTTTTAGCAAAACTAGCAGCTCCAACCTCTGTAATTACTGTGAGAGAATAGTAGTGTCTGCTACATCAAGGTTCCAAATTTATATTATTGTGGGTTAGTATGAAATAACATTTAATATTTTCCAGCTTCATATGAAATATTATTATCTTCACATTACTTTTTCATGGTGAGAGTATGGAATTCATCTCATCTGCACTAGGACTCTGCTAATTTTATTCCCTGATTAGGAGACAGTAGAATGACTCAAGATAGTATAGTAAAGAAAAACTGATGGTTATGAGTTTCAATAATGGAGCTTCTGAAAATATTCTTGTGGATAACATTTATTTGCCTTTTTTTCCATGGGAATTTCCATACATTGGGTCCTGTCAAAACAGAACAACTTCTTTTACTAGTACCAATTAGTGCTTTCTGGTTGTTTCAGTTTGGTTCTTTTCTGCCCTTCAAAAACACTGTATTGAATTTATAGCAATTCTCAATAGAATTTTTCAAGAAATATTTTTCATTTGTACTTGGGAGCTATTCCTATAATTCCCATTGAAGACTGGGACATTAATGCAAAGTCAGAACTTCCTACTAATGAAATAAAAATGAAAACAAAATTTATTTCTGTGCACTTTTAGAATGCATTAACTAGGAAATTAACATTCGTAAGTGACTTTATTTATTCTTTGAGCTGTTGTCTGATGAACCCATCAAAAAAGGATCATGAATCTCAGAAATATTAGAAAATAGCATCCTTTCTTTTTTCAGTGTTGAAGAAAACCTGTCTAAAATTAAGGCTAATGATTTCATATGAAGGATGAATATTTTTTTTTTTATGTGGCTTGAAGTCTATTCCTAAATTTTGTAATTTGCTTTCTAGGTAATCTTGGTAAATTAGTTCACTTCCTTCTCTGCAAAACCTGTTGAATGATATTTAGCACTTCTGCAAAGAAATTTGTAATTTAAGGTTTAAAAGTGTGTTAAAAGATGATGCTTTATATATAAAAGGCTTAATATAGTTCACAACATGCAATTTAACTTCATGTTGAACTGACCTCCTTCAGCTGAGCAGATGACCACAATAGGGCTGAAGGGACCATCTCCTTTGTTGTTGTAAACACCAACTTTCACCTCAAAAGGAGTCAGAGGTGGCACACTTTCATCTCTGTAGATGAATTTTGAGGCATCTGAAGATGTCACCATTTTTTCCTTCCAGCCACGCGTTCCATTGGGTCTGAAGGCTACAATATATCCAAATCCTTCTCCACTCTGAAACTCTTCTGACACTGGCTGAAAAATTAAGTTCAGAAACTTAATTCTGATCGGAAATAGTTTTACTAATTTAGAGAAAAGTCACAGTTCCATTTTAGGATTTCGCTTAGCATACCTGTCCTCATAAGGACAACTGCTTCCTAAGAGGAACCTTCTAAGAGAGTTTCCTCACCTAATCGTTTAAAAATTTTACAAGTCTTTCCTTCTCTTCTCTTAGACATTATTTCATCTGGTGTTTACATAAGATCCAGAAAAATCAAATAAACCCAAGCAGTAGATCAGGAAGAAAAGCCTGATGAATTAGTAGAACTTCGGAGCTGATGCCATAACGTCTTCTACTCAAACCTCATGAAAAATCCACAGTACTTTCAAATTTTAGAACATATTTAAGAGTAGTATTTTGTATTCATGTGTTGACAAGATTTGTTGTAAGGAAACCCCAGTAGAGTACTCTTTACTTTGGCCTCAAAGAAGTTAACATGAAACAAAACCTTTAAGCAGAAAAATCCCTTACCTCCCATGCTATTACTAATTCATGTCGCCTTCCACTTCTGCCGCTTACGTTAGCTGGAGGTGTCTTTGGCACTGTGTGCAGAAAGGAAAAACAAAACAAAACAAAACAAAACAAAACAGAATATCCAAGTTATTGAAGTTTTCCCCATAGTAATAAGTTGCTGCAGAAGACATGAGACTGTTAAATCAGAACAGAAATAAAAACATAGCACTCTGTGGTAAAGAAAATTTGCTCAAGCTTCATTTCAGGGAGTTGCACACAGAAGCTAGAAAAATGAAACAAAGCATAAACTGAGAATGAAAATAATACTGGAATAAAAAGTGCTTAAGCACTAGGTCTTTTGCAGACTCTTAAATCTCTTTTGAACAAACAAATTGATATACCAGGAAACCTGACATGTTTCAGATTTCAGGTGAAATCTTGGGACATAATTAATAATGTCTGTATTATTTTTCAAGTATTTTTTCAGGTAGTTAGTGATTTAGAATGTTTTAATTATTGTAAATCTATTTTTCATTACTCTATCAGGGAGCCAACTTTCAGAAATTTTAAAGCAAACAACCTCAAACATCCCCCATGGTTTCTTGCAAAATGCTGGAAGCAGTACTACCCACAGTTCTTGAAAAATTGAGCTCATCATTGCAGCTTTAAAGCACCTGAGCAATGGATGAAATTCTTCAAAGTAAATTATAACTGTCATCATCATTTTTATTTGGATTATCATATTCTGCAGAAAAAGAAATGTCAATTATTCCATGGGAATTGTATGATTTGTTTTATCTTGTTTATCTTTACCTCTAATGAAACTCCTCAAATTGCCAAAGTCTTGCATTTATTTACTGCGGGGAGGCAATACCTGCATTCTTTATTTGATTAACTATGTCCTAAGGTACAAAGTTTTTATTTTCTTCTTTTCAGCAGTACACAGGTCATTGGTGGAAATATACTGTGAGCCACTAAGTGTTTAGGCCTTATTGCATGTTGTTTAGCTTATTTAGAGTAGCACTGTGCCTTTGAACTATACAAAATAAAATGCATTTAAATAAATGCACACAGTCCTCTCTATTTCCTGTGCAATTGCTAGCTTGAGTTCAATGAAAATGCAGTTTTTATCAGATCCTGTCTATCCACCTAAGGCTTCAGAATTCATTTGGTTTCATTTTTGAGCCCTGAACTCTCCTATAGAGAACAGAAGCCCAATTCTGCTTTTCCATGTAAATGATGCAACCCCACAAAGTGTACGGATTGATTCTGATTCATACTGTTGGAAATGAGGCAGGTGTTATTTCATCTGTGGCTCTTAGCATACTGATAAGGGAGATTTCTAATGTGTTTCTCTCCAATAAACCTGTGTTCATCTGGTAAATATGGTCCTTCCTTCCTTCCTTCTCCCCTGTACCTAATCCCAGGCAGTGGTGCCAGCCCCCAGCCTGTGATGCTGCCTTTCCTAAAGGAGCTTCCCATATTTAAACCCCAACACTCACCTGGTACTTCAGCACTCACCTACCTNAATTAACATCCAAAAATTATGATGCCATCTCTAATGGAGCATATTTAAACCTTGTTTAGCACCCATTTTTCTCTTGCCTCTCTAAGGTATTTTTGAGTAAATTATAGAGACAAATGGAGTTTTTATGTAGGTGCCTGCCACATTAGAAATGAGAGAGTATGCTGAACTCCTTTGAAGCATCCAACATGATGGACTTATTTAACCTGCAGCACCCTCTTCCTAGAGTTTTCTTGTTAACAGCATTGCAGACTCTGGCCCTATTTAAATGAATAAACGTTAAAAGAATAAAACTGTCAAAAGGATGAATTTCTTTTGCACAAAACTAAAATGTACACTCTCACAGTGAAACTCTTTCAAATGAATAACCATTAAAAGAATAAATGTGTCAAAAGAATAAATTTCCTCTGCACTGCAGCAAAGCAGAGTATACACAGTTAGAGGGAGACAGTTTGAAATGAATAACTATTAAGTGAAGAAAACTATTAAAAGAAAACATTCTTTGCCAGGCACCAAGGCTGTACATCAGCCGTGCTTTCAGCACCTTCTCCTTTATATCAGTGTTATATCTGAATTTACTCACTCATGGCCTAAGTTTGTTGCCATGCAATTAATGACTTCCCAATTTTTTTGCAGTTAATTCTCAGCAGTGGCACTCATGGAGGTGCACTTGCACCTAATATACAAATATGGTGTCTAAACATGGCTCCTGGAAACAGGATACATGTGCCTGGGGAACAAGGATATTGGGACCTATTTTGTTTAGGGTTTATCAAAGCTGAGAAGTTTGGTAATTTCCCCTCTGAATAAATACACCCCTGCACTTATCACCAAAAAACCAAAAATGTTGAAATGGATGTTCCAGGAGTTTGATTTGAATGCAAACAGCAGGATTTTTTCTTACTGTTTTCTGTTTTCATGAAATTACTGCGATGTGCTGGAAATGAAAGTTAAATTAAATTCTATTAAAACTTATCTCTAAACCAAACAAAAAACCCATTAACTTTTTCCCTAAGAGCAGGCACGGAGAATGTAGCCCTCAGCAGTCCTACAAAGCATTTGACAAGATACTTAAGATAAAAATGAAGAAAAGGTGATATGGAAGGATAAAGCTTATACATGAAGCCATGACAACTGTTTAATAATTCATGTGTATTATATCATTACAGGCTAAACATGGAAGAAAAGCAGAGAGTTTTAATTTAGGACAAAATACATACAACGAATTGCTATTGCTGAGGATTTTGTGTATGGGAACAGTGGTTATAAAGTGCTGAAAAATGCTGATGGTGTCATCTATATATTTTAAACCTAAATTTAAATGTAAAACATTTAAATGGGGAAGCTTTTGAAACAATGGGTAATACTGTAGCTATGAAACCTCAAACTTATGGGGTAGATGTTCACTTTCCTTCTAGACTTCCACGACGTCCAAATTTTTGAAAATTGCTCTGTGCTTTATAGTGATTTAATTAGATTTTAAAAATTCCTTTCTCTTCAGTCTGCATTGTTGATGGATTATCTGTGGAGTTTTTTGGTTTAGATCTTTTGCTTATTTTTTAAAAGAAAATGGTGGACTGCAAAGATGAGCTGATTCAAAGATTTTTGGTACTTAGTTTTGGGAAAAATATTAATAATTATTAAATATTTCATTTTCACATTATAACAAATGAAGCAGAGCAATTTGACTTTGAAAAAAATTTAAAATTTGTATTTTGCTTCAGTTTTTAAAAATAGAAAAATTAAAACTAGAAAGACAGATGAGTGTATTTCAGCTTGAGTTTACAGATTTTTAATCCAAAATTATTATTTTTGTTCTAATTTGCTAAAGAAAATAAATAAGCATTTTGTTTAAAAGCAATTTTACACTCCATTTTTTTACATCAGTGAATGAACTAAAAAAAATTTCTGAACTAGCTCTAGATTCCTTTCCTAATAGAAAGGAAAATATCACACTGAATCTGGAAAAGCTGAAAGTTCTTGTAAGCCAGTTCATACTCTTTTTAACATTCCGGTCTTGTAAATAGATATTTTATAAATTTATTGAATGAATTGAATGAATTATTGAATGAATAATTAATAATTTAAAAGTGTTTCTGTTTTGTGTTTTGGTTTGTTTGCTCTTTTTTTTTTTTTCCCAAGGAAATGTCTAGTGGCTTATTAAATGTGCTTTGTTTATTACCAAGAAAAAAATACAGATTCTTAATTTTGCAGTCCATCTTAATTTTTGGGTAGAACAAAAGTATTTAGCAGTCAAAATTATAATTCATTACAATTGAGTATAATTGATTGCATTATTGCAGTAGAAACCTGTATCTAGATTTGGTCCCTATCCTTTAACAGGAAATAGGTGAGCTAAAAGGAAGACAAAGAGAAGTAAGAGTCTCACTAAAGTTCTCTTTTTAGACTAAGAGATGCTGTGCTGAGAAGCTCAAATTTATAGTTTTCTCATAACTAAATGAGTCCAGATTTCCCAAATCCCAATTCCATACTTAGTTCACAAGGTCTTTCTCACTCAGTTTGAATCCTCTATTTTTTAAAGATATTTTCCGCATGGATACCTTTTATATAGATTCTGAAACTTTTGTCCAATAAAGAAAAATGAAGGAAAATATTGATATTGCTACACTTTTTTTTGGAGATAAATTAATAAACTTGGCTTTAGTCCTTAAGAAAAGACTTATACCTTCACTCAAGGTATAGTTGCTGTTACTTATTTATTTTAAAGCTTTTTGTAACTTAAGATACAGAGGTAGTTTGAAAAGCAGCACTTTTTAGCTGTAGAAAAGGTATGGGTGGGGGAAGGAGGACTTGTCACCAACTTGGCAGGACTTCTCAATGTGAGATCAAAGTTGTAACATATTCAGTTTTTCCTTCTCAGTTGCTTTCCATTCTCCCTCTATATACATGTATGTAAGTGTGTGTATCTCTATATATCTCCTGCAGTACCCATCTAGGAAACAGGAGGGTGTTAAGTGAAAATGCTTTCACTCTGTGACAGACCAGCCCTCAAGTTGTCACCCTCCCAGAATAACAAGACACATTTCACCTGCTCAGGAATGGAATGTACAACATGCCAGCGTCTCAGAAGTGGATGACACACATATTCAACTACTGGAAAAAAAGATGTTCCTACCGATCTCAGCATCTGAAAAGTTGTTCTAATTTCCTCCGTTTTACTAATATTCATAATTAATTATGAGGTTGAATTCAGTTCTATTCATGGATAAAAGGGTGATACGTGAGTGCAGGACTCTGCTTGAATAGTCTCCAAATCACCACCTAGAGGGCTGAGATCCTGAATGCTGTGGCATACACAGATGCTGTGGGACAAATGCAGATATTTTTCTGCTCCATCTTCTGTCGCAATCACAGTTGGATTCCTTGTCAATATTTGTTTGAGCCTGCAGTCCAAAGTCTAAGTAGCCTCCAGTCAGTGATTACAGTCTACTTTCTCCTTTTGTTCTTCTTCATGGAAAAAGTACATTTTCTACAAATGCTTTAGTACACCATGCCATCATCTGCAAATGTCCCAGATCCAGAAGGTTATCAAATTTTTTTTTCTAGTGCAAAAATAGTTTTGATAGTGGGAAAAACTGGAACTTCTTTCATACAAATCACAAATAAAACAGTAACTCAAATAACAAAACCCCCTGAATATGAAGCTGGTCTAAAATGGATAACTTTTTTTCCTGGTACAGAGACATTTCTTGTTATACTGTGAAGGAATTCTATCTGAGAATGAGGACAGCATAATGGAACATAAGGACTTATTAAAAATAAAGCCGGTGTAGTCTGCTACTAATAGAGTGCATTACAGTGTTACCTCATAAAATCAAGTTTGAATGCATGATTAACAGGTTAAACTTTGATTCTACTCAATTTCTCTCTCTGCATGTTTCCCCATGAATAGATAATGCAATTGATGCTTTGCCCCCAGGCTTCAAATGCCCCAACTGTCTTAGTGGAATGCCAGACATGTTTAAATTCATGTTATTGGCTCTTTGCAACTTGTGGACCTGTAAAATATGTATCAAGGTTAGAACTGACAGAGATGCAGCAGCTGGCTGTAAGTTAGATTTGCCAGAAAATTGCAGTATTATTTGTTCCAATGGAAGTAGCAATGAAAAGCAATCATGTTAACTAAATATGAGCTAAGTAACAAGATTACAGTTTAATTAAAAAATTAAAGCATGTGAAAACTTGTTTATTATTCTGTTGGTTTCCTTATACCATCTGAATTATTATTTTAATAGGTATTTTTAGATAATGGACTAATATAAGGTGTCATTACTATCTAGCATAAGGAGTGATAAAATAAGTGAAGTGTGGGGATAAAAAAAGACTTTAGTCTCCAGTCAAATTTTCTCGTGCTGTTAAACTACAGATGCAGATTTCCATTTAAGTGTAAAATAATGGAACCGGAATCACAAATTTGCTGCCTCTGTGGATTGTCTACCCAGCTACTCAACTCTTGGGTCTCAACTCTTATCTGAACATGAGTCACAAACACTTTCTCATCTAGGAGATAAATATTTCTGGATTTCCACCCAGTGCAGGCACCACCTGCCTGTTTGCACTTGTGGGCCACATCTACCATCAGTGCAAATAGCCAGGTTATTCTGCCTGGGTCATGAGTAGAAAGGTTCATGCCATGTTCTTTCTGAAATATGACCTATCACATAAATCTTCTTTCAGAATTGAGAACTATGATATTAGAACTGGGCATCATGCTACTAGGCAATTTCCCTTGAAGCTTTCAGATAAAAAATTAGTAATAGAGAGATTGTGAAAAATAATGGATCAATGCATTCACTAAGATAGGTAATGACGTGCTAATTTGAAAATCCACATGAAAACTATTGTAAGTCAATTAAAACTATTACTGGTCTCTTGTCCCTTTGGCATCTGAAAACTATACCAAGGGTGATAATTCCCAAAATAAGTGAAATGCCTTTCTGAATACAGAGGCAACAGACTGAACTTCAGGAATATCTGAAGTTCAGGAAAAACTGTCTGCCTGAATGATGCTGATCATGAAGGCTCTGACATTTCAAGAGAGCCATACCTATTATGTGCAGTATGCCATTTTTCAAAGAACTATATGTGTAACAGTTTGTTGGTTTTTTTTTATTTTTTTGGTTCTCTATTTTAAGCAGAATCCATTGTTTTATTGTTCCAGTTTAACAACTCTATGCAGATTTTATATTGTTTATTGAGCTAAAGACTCTCTTCTTTCTGATGGTAATAATGGTGGAATGTTACCCAGAAACCAATACCAAGCACTAGGCGAAAATTCATCATACACTGCATGCTTTGTTTTTCCCACAATTTTGATTTTGCTGATCAATATTATGATTTATCAATTCATTTTTACAGAGATAAAGTTGCAAAGAATATTGAAAATGAATATGCATTAAGAAGAGATTCACTTGAGTTATGAGAATATATTTTAGCAAATAGCACTTAGTTTGTTAAACATTGGGCAAGAAGAGGAAGGAGCCTAAAAACATGACAGCTGGATGAAATCTAGCAATTTCAAACTTCAGTTTGTCAGAAAAACTTAAGCCCACGGTTTAGCTACAGGTAGTTGATTAAAATACTGAACCATCCTTGTAAAAGCAGGGAAAATATTTCTCAGTCTGAAAGAGAATAATGCCAGGAGTGCAGCCTATTTCAGGATAAACTTTTTCTGGAATATTTTTGTCCTCTCTGATATGTATAATCTGAATAAATAGAAAAGTTGTTCAAATATTAGAGTCCAGAAGAATTTTTACTGCCAGTAAAATATGGTATAAAATTAAGGAAAGAAAAAAGGGACGTATTTTAAAAAATAATTTGAGATTACCTTGTAATTTTTATTTCATTTTCATTTCCTTCTTTTCTTAATGGAACAAAATATGGAGCATCTGAAGCTTCTGCTATCAAGCTGTTGAGTTTCACACTGTGGGGAGCTTGAAGAAGGTGAGGGGTAGAGCTTGAAAGGAAGCATCTTTCAACATGTGTGAATTGGAATCAAAACACTTCAGTGTTGTTCTGTGATTGTACAGTGACATTTAATATCACCTAAGGAACTGCACTGTTTTTTAAAGTAGGAAAATATAAATATGTCTTACTACAACTGCAGATAGGTTTGTTAGCCTTCATCTGAAGTAGGGCATCCAATTTTGGGTGCTGCAATGTGAAAGACATGGATCAACCAGTACAAGCTCAGGGGAGGCCACTGGTGTGGGGGGGGAGCTGGAGCAGTTGCCTTGCGAGGAAAGGCTGGGGAAGCTGGGCTTGCTCAGCCCAGAGCAGAGGTGATCTTGGGGACACAAAACAGCAGCTCCCAGTGCCTGTGGGGAGGTCACTGGGGAGGCAGGCATGAGCTCTCCACAGTGTTACTTAAAAATTATTCAACTGATGAAACATCAAAACACAAAATAATCTCTCTAGGCATCCTAAATAACAATGAAGAATACAAAGTAATCCGAATGTGGTCTGACATATAGCTCTCATCTGAGGCTTTGTCCAAATCCTATCTCTTTCTGCTTCTTAAAACATGTCTTTCTAAGTTCCTAGGTATTTTTCTCAGATTCCCAGTCCTTTTTTGTCTTCTTTATCTTCCTTCATTCTACCCAGGTTACTGTCAATGATTTCAAATCTTATGAGTCCCTTGTAACTTTCAAGAGACCTAAATAGGATATTTTGTTTTTCTGGTCTCCCACAGTATCATCCCAATTAGAAATACAATGAAATTTATTAAAATGTAGTAACTGTTCACAGTAGAGTGTGCAAGACAAAGAGACACTTAGAATACAAGACATTTTAAATTAAGCAGCTTTTTATGACTTCCTTATCTTGCTGAAAAAATTCCATGAGCTGTCGGTGAGAGAAGTTGTGAAAAATTTGGGAGAAGAGGCTGCTTAGGAGCAGTGTCTGAAGAGACTGCAAAACAGCCTAATTTAGGAGCAGCAGTAGTTTATCAGAGGGACGACAGCAATGGCTGAAGTGTAAGATTAAAAGTAAGGGAGTTCAGACCAGAGAACAGCTTTTTTTTTTGTAATTTCTATAAGTTAAACAATATTCCTGTAATTAAAACAAACTGGGTCCCCTACTACAAAGAATATTGTCTTAGAACAGTGGTTATTTGACACAAAGATGTGAAAAGAGATTAGATTTATTGTTATATTAAGCAGTTCTTGTTTCTGGTATTGCTGTAAAAATAACCTTTTTATCCTTTCCTTACCTGCTTCATTGGTTCTGATCACTCTTGATGGTGCACTTGGGTCTCCAGTCCCAATTTTATTGGTTGCTACTACTCTGAACTCATACTCCACCCAAGGGTTCAGTTCCACAGCCATAGCAGACTCCATGTCACCACTTATCAGATCTGGAACTGCAGACAGTAAAGAAACATACAGGTCACTCAGAAATCTGAAACTGACATGCAGTATCTCAATAGAAAGCAGAATTTGTGGTACAACGAGGTCATTAGAAATGATTGACATCAAGGATCTAATATGTCAGAAATCGCAGCTAGATTTTTGGCACTGTAGTATTCCTGAAAAGACACAGATTGAAGGATTTAGGGGAGAGCTTTCTGCTTATTCACAGATGCATCCTGGCAGGTGTCTTTGTGCTGTCCTTTCAGAGCTGTTGCTAAGTAACACAAAAGGAATAAAAAAAAGAAAAAAAATCAGTGATTTTAATTTGTCATTGTTTTCTTATGAGTATCTGTCCCTGTGCTCACCAATGATTATTACTGTTATGATCAGGAGCTTTGAACAGTCTACTTGTGCTGTTTGAAAAATTTTCTCACCTGTTTTTACGGTCTGCCAGCCAAGAGAAAATGGACTGCGTGCTTGCAGGTTGTAGAGGGAGATAGGGCTGTGATTGTCTGCCCCAGGACTCCAGGAGAGTGTTGCTGTTGTGTCTGTAATTTCCTCCACTATTACAACCCCTGGGGGACCAGGAGGACCTAGAAATAAAGTGGAATAATCAAACAGACTACACCATCATCGTGGATGTGCAGCATTAATACAGGAGATGCATTCTGTAGGGACCCAGTGGAGTTCAACATCCAGGAAATACAAGAGCCAAGATACACAGTACTACATCATGGAGATACCTCTTTTCCATGGTTGCTGATGGAAAACTGTGATTGTTGCTACTCTTTAGATGCTGCATGAGTGAACATCAATTAACTTGTAAGATGGGCAGCAGAAGAGCTAAAAATAGAAACAGATTAGAAAACACCCCCAAAACTCCATTATAATTGTTCTGAACCTAAAATTAGAGGAAAAAAAGAGGAATTTTAGGAAGCATCCAGGCTTCACTGAACAGTCACAATCACCTCTTCTCCTTGTGTGACTTATCAGTGGGAAAGAAAAATAGGAAGAAAAATGAAGGAGGATGTTCTTCATGAAGAACAATAATATTACTAAACCTATCAATTTGTGAATCAAGAATACATCACTCATCTTTTTTCTCAAATTCACTCACTCAGGAAAGGCACCTGGATTCCTGCTGGAAGTCCATTAACTGTTTGATTGAAAGCTACTAAAACTAAAATTAAAACCCAAACCCAAATATTTCAAAAGCTGAAAATTACTTAGGGGCCATTGAAACCCAACAAAAATCACATGAAAACTTCCTAATTTGAGAAGTAAAGGTGGTTTTTTTCCATTTAGATGCTCTAAATGAGAATATGCTAATCACCATTTGTATAGGCTGTGTGACTGCTGCAATAAGTGAGGCCTCTGGTAACAAACATGACTTTGCAAAGAAAAATGTGTCTGTAATATCCCACTCCCATCCATCTGATTTTATTCTTCTTGATGATTGATATGACTGGTGTTTGAAAAAATTGTCCATTTACACTTGCTGAACTAAATTGGAAGGAAGTTTGTCCTGGTTCAGGATTCTCCTCCACAGTTGTTTTTAACCAGATATTTTGGGGAAAATGTGTGTTTCTGTCATGTGTAAATGCAAAATGAACCTCTTTCTTGTGGTTTCTTATAGTTAAAAGCTTATATAAGTCCTGGAGGATCAAACTTGATGCTTCCATAAAATATTCATATTATTAATAGCTATAATTGTTTATGAAAAATATATATTTTTTGGCATCCAAGACTCTTCTAATTGTTTTCCATCTTCTTGCTGTTGAAGGCTGATGTTTTGCTTCTGCTCCTACACAGATGGAGGACAGTGAATTCAGAAATGCACTAATGGACTCTTTCTTCCAAAATGGAAATGTAGGAAGGGAACAAAACTTCATTAATAGAAAGCCATTACTGATATTCTTTTGAGGGAGCCCAATGCTTTTTGAACATATCACGAGCTGTAGTGGAGTAGGACCTTTGAAAACCTCCATTCCTCTGAGGTCTGGTGAGGAGTGTGGTCCCACTTGCTGAAATGTCAGAGCTCAATACTTGCAAATCAAAATGGCAAACGCAGGAATCTGGTGCCTCCCATTGAAGAGGAAGTTGCAGTCAGTATTTCTGCAGTAAAGAGTTTAGCATTTTTATATTTTAGTGCTATTTCATACAATCAAATCTTTTACTGGCTGGGTTTCTTAGTCCAAGAGTAGAAACAAATTTATCTGAACATCAAGGGCTAGAAGATCCCATTAATTGAAGTATTTGCATATACTGCGATTTTTTTATCATTAGCAGCTGCAAACAGCTTTATTTTTTTTCTGATATGCCTTCAACTAAACATGGTTACATGAACTGTGACAGCAGCAGGATCAGATTTTCAGAATAGTTGGACTCCATATCTTCAGAGTGACAGAAACATTGAATCCTATAAATGAGAGAGCAAATTATGCTATTCACTTGCCTCTATTGGCTTGACAATGATCTACAAGCAACTAATTGACAATAAAATGTTAGAAATATATGGTATTTAAAAATAATAGCAACAGGAAAGAGAAACAAATGTTTGAAATTTAGGAGATTCAATTCAATAAATTTGAGTACTATGAATGCATGATGGAAGAATATTGTCTTCACAACACACTGCAGTCTTCACAGGAGCTCAGGGCATGGTTCTGGGCCATAGGAAGAACAAGGAACAAGGTTTTCCACTTCCATGGGCAAATGAACATCTTCACTTCTGGGAATCTCTTCTCTTCCTTGCTCTGCTCACTCACCAGGCTTGACTTTGCTGCTGCCAGTGCCTTTGATCGAGCCACAAACAATGAGTGGAATAAGATGGTGCCACCCATTGGACACCTTGCAACTCTTGGCCTTCCAGAGTCCCACTTCATTTGCAGTGGAAATGCCTTGCTTTTCTTCCTTGGAGAAAACATGGCAGAAAGATGTATTGTCTGCACTCCGGCCAAACGTTTGCTGTTCTTTGCTGGGAAACACCAGGTCAGATCTTTGTCTAGGAAGAGAGAGTCCTGGGGCTAATTTAATAAAACAGGGTGATTCTTCAATCTCCATCCTCTACTGTTTCAGGCTATCTGTTGATGTAGGAAAATATTAGTGAAATTTTTATTTGTAGCCATGAGGGAAAGTTTAGAGGAAAGCTGGGATTTTGATACAATCATATGCTTTTACTGGGTTGGAGCCCTAGGCCTAGAATTGCATAATGGTCCCAAGCACAAACAAAATTAAAGGAAACTATTTTAGTACATTTCCTTTATAACAATATTTCTCCCATGAACTCTGAATATTGTTAAAGAGTTTCTAGCCACTATATTATAACAAAAGAATATGCACCTTGCTTATATTAAAGGATGTAAAATAATATTTATGCAGACATCCCCTGGTAAATTCTCAATATATTTTGTTTTCAGAGTTCTCTCATGTTTTTTAAATGTTTTAAATGCATTCCTAGGCATGACAATGTGTCATTATGCTTTCGGAGATGTGTGCTCTTACACAGTCTGCAGGGTGACTGCTAAAAAGCTTTTCAATTTCCAACAGCAGGCATTCTTGAAAGTGGATTAATAAAGGACAAAGGCCTCAGTGATGACAAATGTATGACACTTAGCCAGGACATGAGTGCCATGCAGATGTCACTCATTTTTGTAGAAATCTCATTAAATTTAATGCTTGGATGCAATCATTCATGGTGTCAGTCAGATGGCTAATGCAGAAAGGCTTTTCTCCCAAGGGCTGTGTTATTGCTCAGGATCTCTAAAACAATTTTTTAGCTGAGAATAGCCAATTGAGGAAAAAATGCATGGTCTGTTCAAATGCTTATCTGGAAACTAGAGAGAAAATGACTGGTCATAAATGCACTATAGTGCAGTCGACCTTCATGAAGAAGACATTTGGGGCTGTGATAGGCTCTTACACAACTCTAGGAGCACTGGGAACCCACTGTCAAGGATACTAGTCAGTTATCTCGTTTCAGAGCAATTCTATAGATTGATACTTCATTTCAGGACATGCATGACTGCATTTTGGCAAATTTGTTTTATGTATCTTTTTATTGTTGGAATGATCATCCTGAGAGGTTGTTAGATTGCTTGCCATGATACGATGTTAATGTGAGAGTTCTTGAAAAGCAATTACCAATAATAGTTGTAGTCATTCAATGAGGCAGTGCCCTTTCCTGTGAATCCCAGAATATGCACTTATTTACTTCAGTGCTGCCTGACCAGGAGAATTCATACTTTTACCAAACAACAAAGAAGCCTGATATGTAGCAGTTCACAAACACAGACTTTTTGACCTGAAGATTTTTGCTTTTTGAATGATGAGGTGTACTGGCCTGTCATCAAGAAGGTGAGAGGCTGATAAAAAGAGGATAAGAAAGAGACAGTAACTACAGAATAGTGGGAAAGGCACATAAAACTGCTGCATAAAACAGGAGCTTGACTGTTGTAGCATAAATCCCTTTTGCTGTATCCAGCTATGACAGATGATATGTTCACACACAGTGGGGGAGATGATGGAGAGAAATTGGGATGTAGAGTAGATGCTAGAGACACTCTGGTTTTAGTAGATACATCCATAACGCCAGTCCGTCCATGTGGGGTTTCTGAAAGGTAAATAAGGATGGTGGGCAGATGGAGAGGTTATAACCCAGCCAGTGTCAGGATAGACAGGAAGGTTAGGTTTAGGATTAGAACATAAGAAAAAGAACACATTGATTGACTATTTCAGCCTGAATAGTCTCAACTCATTTCAGGGATAAGGGTCAAGATAAATCCCTGGTGTCCTGCCTGGGGAGTCCTTTAGTGGTACCTATGTCATGTGGTGCCCCTTTGCCCTGATGACTTTTCTGCCTTGTGCAAACCTAAAAATAGTGAATTTGGATGAAGAAACCTTGAGAGCTGCTGATTTTTGTGAGCTCAGATTCCAGACTGTAGCAGTACAGAATCTCTGAGCTGGATTTTTGTGCAGCAGTAGTTGACACAAATGTATAGACAGCACAGGGAACTTGAATTTCATCTAAGGTGTAAAAGCTCTTGTAGCCTAGGAATTGATCATGGTCATCACATTGCTAACAGGTCCCAAATAGAGTAAGAGACTTTATTTTGGAAGTGTCTCTTTCTTTGGCATGGCCTGCTGACTACCTTTAGTGCTGCAGGGCATCCCTTGCCAGCTGTCCCAACTGTGGTCCATGCTGTCTCCTTTACTCTCTTGCAGTCCTACTGTGGGCACCAGCAATCCCAGGACTACATGTGCCTCTTTCAGGCACTGAGCATTAATGAACATCATCACATCAGATCTCTAATTTAGTTTTTTATTCTAGACACTATTTGACTGAAGTAAGTTCATACCTATAAGTTGATGCTTGTAAAAAAGCTTCTTAGAACAAGGGGTCATTTTTAAGCTCTTGAAAAAAAAAGCATTTTAAAAATTTCCCTTTCATATAATGAAAAATATGTAAAAAATGAATAAAGGTCGTATTACAAGACCATATTGCTGGAAATGTTTTGATGAAGTCTGTGGGCTAAAGGGTTGATTCTCCACCCACAGTACTATACTAAGTTCCAAAGTTATAAATGTGTCAGATGACACACAGAAGAGGGCCAAAGTACAGATCTGAACTCTAGCCCTGCTCCTACCTGTTCTTATGCTGGCAGAGAGACCCTATCACAATTCCACAAGCCCTGTGAAATTATGACTTCCAGCTAGTGCTTTGACAAAATTAATGGATTACTGTGGGCTGGGGCAAATCTTTATGGGCAGTTTGCCATGCCCATCCTGAGGGAGGGGGACTGGGAATGTAAGTGTGTGAGTTGGAACTCTGCTGTACCCACTGGCCTCAGGGAACAGTTCTGTGTTATGGACATATTCTGTGACTCCAAATAAAGGAGTCTGTGCTCAGGGCATCTTCCTGGCCTTTGCTACAGCTCAAATGTAATTTCAAGGACTGGCAAGAATCTGCTGACCTTGTTTACGTTCCATTTAATAATGTGTTTGAAAGCCTTTAAGCCCAAGTACTTGTCTTTAAGTTTTATTGGCAATATCACAACAGAAGGGAGCAGGGTGGTCATCCTAACCAGCAGTTCCTGTGTTATATTAGCTCTGGGTCACTGGAGTTCAGAGGAAACATTACTTCTCAAAAAATAAAGGGTAAGAGTAGATTTGTTGCTTAGATTTCTAGTTTTGCCAGTCTGTAAGATGAATAGCTTTAACCTTTTTATTTTATTTTTAGACCACAAAATGTGTACTCAAACCACAGGTTGTAGTCATAAAGACTTTCATCCCTTCACACTACCGGATTGTGCTTTCTTTCATTGCAACATCTCACAGCTTGCAG